>CAIGQW010054088.1:2102353-2117335 GCA_903798125.1 Danio choprae | reverse complement strand
GTTATTAATGAAATATCACATGAAACAACAGAACAAACCTTGACAACACCTACTTCTCTGTTTTGTTTATGTTTTGAAAACTATTATAAGCAGGTTTTCATTTAGCTTAAAGTCTAATGAAATATTTAAAGTTTGTATTGACCTGGTACTCCACTTCCATGCTGCTGTTCTTGGTGGCCGTCTGGAAGAAGCACTCGGTTGCTCCAGCAGGCAGAAGGAAAGTGAACTCGGTGTCTTTATTCTGTCCGAAAGTCAATCCCAAATCCAGACAGAGCGTCAGGAACGATAGAAAACACACCGCGAGACGCGTCTCGTCCATGACTTTTGCTCTTCCTAACACACTTAAGCAGCTGTTTCAAACAGGCAGCGTGCACTGCGAGCGACGCGACCTCAACAGGACTCTATCATTGCCGAACTTCACCGCGAGCGCATTGTCTGGACCCCGGTGAACCTACATGATAAACAGCCGCGCGTGAAGTATGATAGCTTCGTTAATAACCGACGCGTTGCAGTTTTCCCACGTCGCGTAAAACGCGTAAACACTGTCGTTGATTTGTTAACTGTGTTCCGACGCCAAGCAAGGTGTTCTAAGCGTTTTGTTGCGTCAAGAAGCTTTTCAACTCATCATGTTGTAATGTTGATTTAAGCTGTTTGTAGCGCACTCTGAGAAGCCTTATAAGTCTTATAAAATCTTTAAATGTGACCCTATACCAAATAACCAGTAAAAAGCGGAGTGTCAGTTGTTTTTCCAAATAGAGTTTCCCATCACCTGAAAGCTGAATAAAAAAAGCTTTCAATTGATGTGTATAGGAAAACATTTAACAACTGCTGTATGTAAAAATCTCCAATCTGTGGGTGAAGAAAATCTGAATATCTAAATATCTAAGAATTTTAAGTTGTTGAAATGAATTGCTTACATTACTAATAAAAAATATATAATTTAATATATTTACAGTAGGGAATTGGCAAAATATATTCATGGAGTATGGTTTTTATATTATGGTTTTAATATTATATTCGATATATTATGATATATTTTGACTATTGCCAAATATAAATAAAACTGTGCAACTTAAGAATTTGGGTTCACAGATAATATTTTTAATCACTGTATTGAAGTGCCCACAACAGCAATATCTTGCATGTTCATTATCACAATGTTGAATACCTCACAGCAAGAAGGTTGCTGGTGAATCCCAGCTGGGCCAGTTGGCATGTGTGGAGTTTGCATGTTCTCCTCATGCTTATGTGGGTGCTCTGGTTTCTCCCACAGTTCAAAGACATGTGGTATATGTGAACTGAATTAACTAAATTGGCTGTAAATGAATGTGTATGGGTGTTTCCCAGTATGGTGCTGGGCTGTGGCTGGAGGGGCATCCACTGCGTAAAACATATGCCAGAGCAGTTGGTGATTCATTCTGCTTTGGCGACCCCTGATAAGTCAGGGACTAGGAAAATGAATGAATACCAGCACATCTATCTTACAACATATTAGATGCAATCAGTATAATAAAGGGGTTTAATCTAAATCTTTTGAAGTGATACAATCACTTTACATGATAAGATTTAATTAGATTTTAGGTCATCCTTGATGTGCCAGACCCAAAAAAGAATGTATCAGGTATTAGGTTTTTTATATGGCTGAATTTTATTTTATACCAAATTTAAATAGACGTCTTTGGAAAGAATTATTTATACAGTCTATATATCACCGGCAGCACGGTGGAGCAGTGGGTAGCACAATCGCCTCACAGCAAGAAAGTCGCTGGTTCAAGCCCCGGCTGGGTCAGTTGGCGTTTCTGTGTGAAGTTTGCATGTTCTCCCTGTGTTTGCGTGGGTTTCCTCCGGGTCCTCCGGTTTCCCCCACAATTCCAAAGACATGCTGTATAGGTGAATTGGGTAAGCTAAATTGTCCGTAGTGAATGAGTGTGTATGGATGTTTCCCAGTGATGGGTTGCAGCTGGAAGGGCATCCGCTGCGTAAAACATATGCTGGATAAGTTGGCGGTTCATTCCGCTGTGGCAACCCCAGATTAATAAAGGGACTAAGCCGAAAAGAAAATGAATGAATGAATGAATATATCACCCTCATTACATTCGTCATAAAACAGACAACTAAGTTTGTGACAATCATTTTGGTAGTCAACATCCTGAACTTGTGTGTTCTGAATAAATGATTTAGGGTGTACTTACACTAGGCTGTTTTGCATTGAACTGAGCCCAGGCACTCACATTGCAATTTTTTATTCCTACCCCTAGCATGCTTGTGCCATCAATGTGACTGTTTAGAAGACAGCAGAAAGAAAAGGCATTCTTGCTCAGTACAATGGAGATTGCTTTAGTTATACTGTTGTGTAGACCTACTATTTTGAGTGATTTGGGACACATGGACAAATCTGTTGCTAAACAGATCCACTGCATCTGATGATCATAAATTGTCATAAAAGTCATTGTGGTGCATGTATTAGGATGTTTTCTGAAGATAGAAGATGATGTGCAGTGAGGAGTTTGCATCTTCTATAAACTATGACAGTTCCCATTCATTGACAAGTAAAAATCCATATAGTCAATCGGCCAACGAACTGCACCAGGGTGGCATATGGAGCACTCACACTAATCAAATGAATTAAGATTTGGGATTAAATATGCCAGGGCACGGTTTGGGTACCCTAGCATGAGTTCACCCTTAGTTGGCAGTTAATTGGATGCAACCCCTTTTTTTTCATTGGAAAGATTAAATACTGGCTGTAAAAGCCTGACTCTCTCTCAGGGGAAGGATCATGTTCTGTTGCCCCCTTGCTCAAGAGAGTTTTTACTTCTTGTTCCATTACCAGAGCCTGCTCAGGTTTTAATAATTTGGAGCCCTACTTACATACACAGTTTGGTGGGTGAAGACTATTCTTACCAAGAACTGATGTGAGGTGAGGGTGGGGGGAGGGTGGGGTTTACAACATTTGTCATGCAATGCCACGTCACACCAATTTCCTGAGACTGATTTCACACATGGCCAAGATGCAACTCAAAGGTTTTCCCATAACATTGCCACTCCAATGAAAAATTGTTTTAAAACAGTAACAATGTAACAAGTGTAACTGCCAATTAGATACACACTCTGAACTATTCGTAAAGTTTTCAAAGCTTCTGAAGCAGTGGTTGGAAAACAGCCATCACTAGTTCAAAGCTTCTGAACAAGATGCACACAACAAACCAGCCAGCTTATGTCAGTACTAACTTTGATGTCATCTTCAGTTTCATAGGCCAGGGCATTAAATTAGGACCAAATGAGTATTCTTTTTTGGGGTAACGCATTCTTAATCTGCTTGGATTTATCTTTAGATCGTCTCATTTATTTTTAGAAGCCAAAATATAAAAGGGATGTTGTTCTTGCTGTTGTGTGTGCACTACTACAACAACAACAGACAACAACAAAAGAGGTCTAAAAGTATGTCCTGTTTTTGTGAAGTAAAAGTACATCATTTTTGGTATGTAGTAGGCTTATGTAAAAAACAAAATATAATTTGACTAATGCATTACTATCATGATGTCTTCAAATATTCTGTTAGTAAAAATAAAAGACAAAGTGTTTAAGACTTTAAAAGTTTAATTATTAATTTGAAACTATGACTTAAGTCATAATAATGAAATTAACAATCAAAATTTGACAGTGGATAGCTCTTTTGATGGTTTGTTATTAAACTACATAATAATAATATCTCTTACAGCACATGTAATTTATTTTTTCTACTTCTGTTCTACATGCAGTCGCTTATGTCAGTGCCTCTGTAACCGTATTTAGCCATGGTTTTGCTTTTACTTTCTCTGAAAAGGAGCAACAGAATCTGAAATGAGACCATGGACTGCAAAACTTTACACGGGCATATTTTTGGCATTAGCTATAAATGCATATGGGTCTAAATTTGGGTGAAAAAGATTTTTATTTTCTGCTAAAAGCATTAGGATATGAAGTAAAAATCATGTTTCATGAAGTTTCCTTGTGTAAATATATCCAGAATTCTTTTTTGATCATTAATATGTCTTGCTACGTACTTAATTTAACCAAATTTAAAGGTGATTTGATCAATATTCAGATTTTTCCAGATTTATGAATAGTTGTAGCTCAGCCAAATATAATCTAATACTAAGAAATTAAAAGCTTTAATTATTCAGCTTTCAGATGATGTATAAAAAAGAAAATTGGCCCATATGACTGGTTTTGTGGTCCAACATCGTTACCCACGTAGAAAAGAATTTTGGATTTGCATAAACCTGGCACAGCAGGCATTCATCCGGCACTGGCATATGGGCCTATGGGCCAAACATGGACTGGGATTGGCAGAGGTGGCACTGTCTTTAAGGCGGCACACAAGACTTGGGCTAAATGTAAAATGTAGTTTTTGGCCCAGATGTTAAAAAGTGTTATGTGGACCACGTTTGACCTATCTTGACCCACATTTAAAACACATTTGAATTATTTTTGAGTGAAGAAAAAAATTCTACCAATCAGGTTGCTTCAAGAAAAAGTATGCCCATACGTTTACTTCACATGGCCACCTTTAAAAAAAACGAAAGCGAGGCTGCGGTGGGAAGAAACCCGGAAGTATAGGATCAGCACTGTAAACATTGCAACAACTACAAACCTCCAGCTGTTGCCTTGATTTTAAAATGCAGATATGGTGTAAACATCACTTTAATATCATTCAGTTAAGTTTAATTTAAACAATTAAAAGCATATTAGGCATCAAACAAAATCATAATCTTTTTAAGAGTAATACGCCTAAATGTCCTCCTAGGCTTCAGTTCATGGCACCAGGTAAACACCGTGGGGACGTTTATCTGCTTCAGCCTATGTAACCCGGGGAGCGATAAAACAATGCAGTCCTCTGTAGCACACCCTCGTGTTGTTTGTAATAGTGTTGTCCCAGTACTGACATTTTAAAAATGTCCATTTCCTGCTAACATTTAAGCGCTTATGAGCACGTTCTGAAAACAGCGCTGATTTGCCATAGTATTCACCAGTGCTCAACAGAGATGACTGTGATTGGCTGTGAAGGTCATCAGTTCACCGCTCTTTACCAAGTGCAAACAGATACATGAACACTGGAGCGTTTTAAAGCTGCGAAGATCAGTCGAGTCATCAGCGAATCACTCGTCTGTGTTTGCACTCTGTAAACATCGGTGAAGTGCAGTGAACTGCTAACCTTCAAGGCCAATCACAGTCATTTCTGTTGAGCACTGGTTAAGAACACGCTCAACAACACTTCAATGTTTGCGGGAAATGGACGTTTTTTGTTTTTTTTCACTACCGATTGGTGCCAAAATTCAGTATATCGTGACAAGTCTAATATAGTGAAAGAATCAGTTCATTAACTTGAGTTTGATAAATGGCACCGAAAACATGTGTTTGGGAAAGAAAATGTTAGCTAACTATAGCCATTTCCCTTAATTTAGCTGTAAAATCAAGTCTGATATCCCTTTTTATATTCACTATTCATTCAGAACGGACATTCAGGTCACTCAGAAGGTGGTGAAATTATAAATTAGTGTCACTTTCTCTTTGTTCATAAGATATACAGCCAGGTACACAACGTTCCTGTGTTACTTCAGGTGATACTTCCAGGTTTCTTCCTACCGCAGCCTCAATTTTGCTTTTAAAATGGCAGCCGTGTGAAATCAGTCTATATCGCAGCTAAAGCACAATGCTTCATTGCAGTTGTGACACACCAACATATCTGGCCCATTTCAGGCCTTGTTATGGGTTATGAACTTGGCTGAGACTAGGCCCAGATATGGTTCAAGGGTTCCCAAATAGCAATTTTTTTTCTGGCCCACACAATCAGCTTTTTCTTGGCCCACATGCTGCAGTGAATTACATGACTGGACCAAGTCTGGCTTCCAGACAAGGGTTAAACATGGACAATTTCTGGGCCAAGTCTCAGCCAAGTTAATTCTCGAAGATACCTGATTGGTAGAATTTTTTCTTTACTCAAAGATAATTAAAATGTATTTTAAATGTGGGTCAAGATAGGCCAAACTTACTGTACGTGGCCCATATATCAGCTTTTTAACATCTGGGCCAAATACTACATTTAACTACTGGCCCACGTTTTTGTGTCCCGCCTTAAAGACAGCGCCACCTCTTCCAAACCCGAGCCATGTTTGGCCCACATGCTGTATGCCAGTGCCGAATGAATGCCGGTAATTGGGAAATTAGTTTAAGAAACAGAAAAGTTAGTTGCTGTTATCTGAAATACAGCCAATAGAAACATGTGACCGATGTTTCCCCAGATTAGCTAAACGTACACAACCAAATAGACTTATGCATGCTTTAAATGTCATTGTTCTACTTCTGAGTTATTAAAAAAAAAGTGTGAGATGTGAATAGGAAGCTGTGGCTGAGAGCAACTGCACAAAATAGACAAGAGTGTGAATTGGTGGGCCAGTTGCATGGTCATAAAAACAAGTCTTATGTAGATTCCACCTACAATCCACCCAAACATAACATAAAATATCACTGTTAGCTTTTTTATTTTCATTGCACAATTTCTTCTTCTCATTTGATTGCACGTTTACCTTCACCCACATAATGTCTTGAGCGTGCAGTTTTGGCTTTAACTATCACTTGTGAGACAGCACTAACAGGTACAGTTTTGTTTCCAGATACTGAAAGTGGTCTGACATGTTTTTTTTTTCTTACCGTCCGCCCACCCGAGGGCTTTATGAGTGATGGTTATCTCTCGGTCTCATTGTGTTGCAGTGGGTCTTTTCACACTACATTGGATGTGCAGTTGTCATTTCTGTATTGGCCAAAGACGCTGCGCATATGGCTTCAGGTAAAGTGTCGTATCCTTCAGTTTTTGTGGTGGACAGTCACATGAGACCCCCTCCGTTACCCCCCAAGCCGGCCAGTCGACATCGGCTGGAGGCCGTCCAGACTCTGCTGTTCATCCTGGTGACTCTGGCTCTGTTCGGCATGGCTGTGGAAGCCTGCTTCATCTACCATCTGTACTCAGTCAAAGAAGCTATTGTAAGTACCATTCGGTGCAACTTTTACTTTCGTTTAGCATCAGCACTATCAGTTCATCTCAAAGCTTTCTGACTCTCTTTTCTTTTACACAATGAATGATAGTAATTGGATGTTAATCAGGTGCAGTGTTAGATTAGTATGATTTTTTTTTAAGGACCATGTGATAGTGAAGATTGGCGTAATTGTGCTTTTGTCATCGCAGGAAGAAATCTCATTTTACAATGTATTAACAAGTAAAACTAATTTGTTATTTTAAATTGTAATTACATTTTACAGAATTGCAATATTTTATTGTATTTTTGAACAACTTAATGGAGCATGGTTACTAATAGGAACAACTTTCGTATAACGGTCGTAGTGACTACATTTGAACAAAACAGATTTATTAAATAGATATATTTGAAGAGTTCAGATGCAAAAAGCCATCTGAAATTTCCATAGAAAATGGGCATTATTCCTTTGTTTATGTTGAGTTATTTCACTTTGAAGACCATGAAAAGAATGTATTCTTTGCCATAAATGTGCAATTGCTAAACCTACACACAGGAGCCTGATAGAAATGCTCATTTTAGAAGAAGAATTCAGACGGCATTTAGAGGTTTTTGCATCTGAACTTAGTCACTAAACATCTTTACGAATAGAAAGATAATACATTTAAATAATGTGAAATATTGCAAAGAAAACTGACAAATTTTCAACTAAATTTGATATATTTTTGTTTTTCTTGATTTTTTCCTCTTTTAAATTTTTTATGTAATATTGTTCTCTATAATATATACATTTATGCTACTTTTTTGGATCATTATCATAAGTTATTTTATTAGATTAGATTAGTTATTTTATTTTATTAGATTAGGTTTTTGGATTTGGATTTGATTAATTTTATGTATGCACAAATATAATATTGTAATATTGTAAAGCATCTATAGAAACAAATTATAAAGAGAGATTTGTGCGGGCTGTATTCATTTATGCATCATTAACATTTAAAGGTAACAGTTTAGCTTAAGTACCAATTCTCACTATTAACTATTTGTTCTAGTCTTATTAACCCATTTGTGCCCAAATTTAGCTAAATGATTTCATGCATGTTCACTGAAAAAAAGCAGATTTCTGCAAAATTGTTGCAAACAATTTATGTGTTAAATTCAAACAAACAAAAAAATGAGTTATGTTCAATTTAATTTGTTTAAATTCAGCTCAAATAAATTGTTTACAACCACTTAACTCAAAATAATTTAGTAAATAATTCTTTTCAGTGTCGTCTTATTTTATTTTGTCCAGGTTTTAGTTTAGTTTTTTTTGTTTTTTAATTGTATTTGAATATACAGCAACTATATTTGCTGGTGGGCAAATAACCTGTATGCATCCTTCAATGTAAAATTTGAATAGAAAGAGAACATTTAGCATTTAAAACAACTGCCACACATTAGTTGCCCCAACAGGCTACTGTGTATCAGGTAAGAAAAAAAAAAGTGTATATGTCAAAAGATTCAGAGTAGAGAATATTTGGTCTCACACCGCAGTTACAGCAGATAAAGAAAAAATTAACATACAAAAATCAAGACAAAGTCAAAGAGCCCAAGTAAAGCACATACTGCTCTCCACAGTGATGTCTAACAAATTGAGTATTTGCAGAAATAAACTCAAACAGGTCAGTAATAAGTGAAGCTGCTGTTGCTGTTTGTGGAGTTGTTTAACGATCCTGATGAGCTGAGATTCTGAGAGATTTAAAAATATATAAATATATAGATAAATTTCCCTCCATTAAAAAAAAAAAAACACAGACCTTGGCGCTTTTTAAAATCTTCACCCTGACAAGAGTTTTCAAAACGTTTGGTTTCAGTGAGCTGATACGGCGCTTTCGTGTGTACTGACAGCCAAACCACATACAAAAACCTGTGGATTTGAAAATTCCCCTGTTTGTGTGGACAGCAGGGCCTGAGGCTGTGACTGTAGTCAGTTTTGTGCTTTTCTTCAGTGATTCTGGTTGTTAACAGCAGGAGTTCATCATCAATGTTCACTCAACACTTTAACTCTGCTCCAGTGTTATTTTAACTCTCTTTGAATGAGACTAAATACTCTCTGAGAAGTTAATTTTACAGTGAGGATTTTGCTTTGTATGAAATTGTGTATCAAAAATGATCTTAGCAGTAAAGATATCAGTTAAAGGGTTTTATTTCTAGGTGCGATGAAAGCAAAAAACATTAAACAAGACCAATTAACTTGATTTATTCATTTATTATTACAGTACATCCTAATTCCCCATGATTTATAGTTGCAAGGTATTTGCCCACCGGCAACTATAGTTGACAAAGTATATATTTTATATATATATATATATATAGTAACATGAAAATTGCCTTTATGTGGGAGGGTTTATCTCCATTTTTCTTCATGGAATTAGTAGTAGGAAGTGGTTCTGTCATGTGACAGAAAGGAAATCAATTCCTTTTTTTTATTTCTTGAAATCTTTTTTTGCTTGTATGCTTGCACCTCACTGAGAAATTAATCATGGATTACATGTAAAAAACAACTTATAAAAGGAAAATGGCTACTGTGAACTTTAAAGTTGCCGGTGGGCTTATAAAGTACATATTCTGCATGATCTTATTCTATATCCCTAATACTTCACAATATCTAAATCCATCTATTAGCGTAATAATTATTAATAAGTGGCAAATTAGGAGTTTATTGAGATAAAAGTCTTAGTTAATATTTTTTTAATTGCGGTTTGTTAATGTTAACTTAAAATAAAGAGCGACTATTTAACATTATATTCTTTATATTTATATTTGTAATATTCTAAAAACAAAGCAAAAAAAAATGTGTTTTTGTACTGTAGTTTAACTAATTTAGCATATTTCTTAAATGGAAATTAAGAATAGTTAAAATACTAAGAAACACTTATGAAATCTAGAAACAAAATTAATATTTTCACTATTTATTGCTGATAAATCAGAAAGCCACTGTAAAAAAACATGTTAATTAACTGGTGGTATTTTGTGATCCACAGTTTTTTGTTTATTTAGGGGGGGGGGGGGGTGGAGCAAGATCCTTATGAGGTTAAAATCTGATACTAGCAGTATTCCACTGTATTGCATAGGCTAGCATAGCCATTTGAGTTCTGAATGAGCTAAATAGGCTCAACACACCTGTGTAGTACAAACCACTTTCTATATTCAAGTACATTCTTTGCTTCCATGTATTAAATGAATAAAACCGCCACTTTTCTAATTAAATGGTATAAATATAAATATATGTTTTTTTGAACCAGGCTAATTCACATATTTCATGACCTGAATCATAAAAATAAATAGGATACATTTGTTTTATATGCGTGATGTTTCTATCTCTGTCAGTTTGAGTACATTAAGTGGTTGAGTACATTAAGTAGTTCTGTCACGGTTTAATCCTTTCCGTGCATGACTGTATCGTAGCCTATAGTTGACGCCACATGCACTGTAATAGGTTTAATATTGGTAGTTATTGGTATTTTGAAATAAAAATAGCGAAATGTTTGTTAAGAGTAAGGAGGAAACAGCTGTGATTATGAGGTGAGCACTGAGGAAACAATAGATGGGAAATCCTAGAAATTCTATAGCAAAGAACTGCAAATAAGCAGATTTTATAACAATTTATCAATAAACCCCTACCTTGTTCTCTTGCTCTGCACAGCTGTGGTTTGTGGAAAGACGGGAAGGAGCTGAATTCTGCCGGCGTTTGCATAACAAATCTAAAGGGGACTGAGGTGAAAATTTAGTCTACAGTTTATAAGTTAATTGCTCAAAAGTTTTAGGGGGGTTGAGTAGAAATATAGGCCAAGTGACGCCCGTGCTTCCAACCATTAACAATATCAACAAAAGTCACTTTTCAAGCTTTTCAATATCAAAAGTTGTTGGAGGAAAGATTAAAATGCAAAAGCATAAAAAAACATAAATTTTTTAGTTTACGGAGTTTACGGATATTTTTTTATAGTGCAAATAGAGGCATTTGAATCAATACGTGCATGGTTTTTCACTCTGTAGATCGGAGTTTGCAGAAATGCAATTGGACAGGCCCACTTGCTCAAACCACATGTCGTGCTGTGGTTACCTGACCCCTGCCTAGCTAACACGGCTATGAGAATATAAAATAGGTCTCAACCAACCTGTTCCTGCAAATTAAGATAACTAGAAGAAGCATATCTTTTGATTTGAATGATAACCAAATGCAAGTAGCCATTAACTATCACTTGTACACAGCTTTGCAACAACAAAAAAAATCTTCCTGCTTCAAAATTTTAAGTTGAATCAAATATTTTTTCTAGTCATTTCAACTTAAATCAGTCAAACTGACTAAAAAATATTTAATTCAACTTGGTATAGCTGCAAAAAACTCAATTAACTTATTAAACTGAGTTGAAGCAACATAAAAACATGATTTTTTTGTCTTTTCATATTTTACAGTGCATAATTATTAAGCAAAATCTGAAGTACAGCTGTTTTGATGGCTTACATTGATAATAAGTGTTCATTAAGTATCAATTCATCGTATTAGAAGGGTTGGTAAGTTCGCTTTTGAGTCTCTGCATGCTACTATTTTGGAGAAGAGTAATGCTCTTCATATCATTTCAATTAAATAACTGAAGTTGTATAAACTAAATGAACAAATTAATAGATTTTAAGCAGCATGTGATGTTTAAAATGTGTTCTAGTAACTTTAAACAGAGGTAACTACACGTCTTTTCTGCTGTGTTCTATTTTGTGTCTGAGTATAGCGGATTATTGAAAAAGAAAAAAAAGTAGGGAACCCAAAAATCAGTTGTCATGTAAAAAAAAAAAAACAGCCAAGTTTTCTGCCCCTGTTCCCATCGGGCGATTTTTCATCTTCACGTTGTGCATTAAAATCCTTTTACACACGACAAACCGTTGATTATCCCTTATGTTTATATATGAGCAATATCACACTTGTAGCAGTGCGATATGTCTGTATATTGGCATTGGTGGGAGGCATGCGTTGGCTCAAGTGCCTTAGTGTCCCACCAGTGACGATATACAGCCATATTGCACTGCTACAAGTGTGAGATTACGATTACACAACAGTTAATAATGGCATAATTGTGTGTATAAAAAAGAAAATCAAACACAGAGAGTCTCAAAAACCCTTTTGTACAAGGAACTACTTTCTTCCGCCACTCATTCACATCTGCAGCTGACCGTCAGAACAGCAGAAACTGTTGCCAGTCACAAACATCCCTTTAGAACTAGTATTTGAATGATTCTCTAGCGTAATATCTAAACTGATGACAAAACAGGCATTTTTTGCTCACATTTAAAGATTATATTGCTGAACGGCATGAAATGCCATCAATCTACAAGATTGCAATCTGGATATCACAATAAGTAACCCTGAAAAAGACAAAGCAAAGCAAACACTTACATACTATGGTATAAATACATCACTACAAAATACAAAAGAGAAAGATCGACTTAGAAAGTCTGCAGGACACCGGCCCTCCAGGATCAAGTTTGGTAACCACTGCTCTAAGGACTTATTATGCTGTCTCTGTCGCCATCTTGTGGCGGAACGTCAACCGTCACTTTCTTTGGTCTGCTCAGACAGGCTGATGGCGGCCGATGCACTGAATGTCAGAAATTATAAATATTTTAAAATGGGCACTATCTTTATAAATAAACTTCATAGTTGTAATCTAAGCAACTACATTCTCGACTAAAAACATTCTCAACTGTCCTATTTGTCGCTGTATGTGGACAGAGTAATACAACAGTGTGAAGGGTCAAGAGGCTGTACGAGTGCTGTTATTGCAGAATATCATATGGCTATCAGCCAATTAGGTTCAAGTTCAGTCATTTGCATATCCTTCCATGAATCAGATTTCTGAATCTGATAGTTGTATTTTGGCAAATAGACCAATTCATAGTTTTCATTTTTCTTTGGCTTAGTCTTTAATTTATCACAGATTTATCTGATTTATTGATTTAGGTCGCCAACTATTCCAGCATATGCTTTACACAGCAGATGCCCTTCCAGCCGCAACCCAGTACTGGGAATCACCCATACACTCTCACATTTACACACACACTCATACACTATGGCGAAATTAGTTCACTTATAGCGCATGCCTTTGGACTGTGGGGGAAACCGGAGCACCCGGAGGAACATGCAAACTCCACACAGAAATGCCAACTGGCCCAGCCAGGACTCGAACCAGCAACCTTCTTGCTGTGAGGTGACAGTGCTAACCACTGAGTCACCATGCCGCCCCTCAATCCATAGTTTGTGTGTTATAAATACCATTTATAAATACCTGTTCCATAAAAACATCAAAAGCTTAGAAGCATAAACTTAAATAGAATGACTTTTTTTACGAGTAATTCATCAAAGTATGCAAAGGTAATGCTATTTCTCAATGCCATTTTACACTAAATAGTGCATAAACATGTCAATAGTAATGAGTACAGTACACGCAATGGCAGCTCATGGTGCATGATTGTAATTTCTCTGAGATGGTAAATCATTTTTAACACTGTTTCAACCAAGCCACTTGAAGACTCAAAAAAAATATATAAAAAAATAAAATACTCACACACACGTTATTGTCCTTGCAGATCCTGACAGATGAACCACAGACTGCCATGAGCAAACAAGGTAAGGATCGCTCTACCAGCATGTGTTTGCCAGTATTCTTTGATGCATTACTATATACATGGCATATGAACAACATAAGACTGCACTAACCTTTTTTTAATAATACCATAGACAAAGTTGTTGCAGAGCCTAAAAAAAATCGTCTTGGAGAAATGAAGCCATCAAAACCAATGGGACAGCTGACAAGTAAGTTCACAGATGTTTTCTCAGTATTCTCAGTATCTCTCAGATCTCTTCTCAGTATTAAGCCATGGTCACACCACACTTTTTGACCCATTGACTTCTATTCATACTGGACAGGAAACGCAAGCTTGTGCAACAAGTTTTGGGTTGTTGCTGGAAGGAATAAGGCTGTGGCCAGAAATTAACCAGACTTATTTCTATTATTAAATAAATTAACTATTAATTGTGTTTTATTAACATCTACCACTACCCCAACCCTCACAGTAATGTGAAAACAGTAATTATACAGAGTAGTATTCATATGATTTATTAAGTTACCTATTAAATTGTGTTTTATTAATGTCTACCCCAACCCTAAACCCAACTATCACAGTAATGCAAAATAGTAATTATATGAAGTATTATTCATATTGTTTATTAAATTACCCATTCATTTCCCTTTGGCTTAGTCTCTTTATTCATCAAGGGTCGCCACAGCGAAATTAACCGCCAACTTATCCAGCATATGTTTTACACAGCAGCTGCCCTTCCAGCTGCAACCCAGTACTGGGAAACATTCATACACACACACACACACACACACACACACACACGCACGCACGCACGCACGCACGCACGCACGCACGCACGCACGCACGCAAACACACACACACACACACACACACACACACACACACACACACACACACACACATACACTATGGCCAATTTAGTTTATTCAATTCGCCTATACCACATGTCTTTGGACTGTGGGGGAAACCGGAGCACCTGGAGGAAACCCACGCAAATACGGGGAGAACATGCAAACTACACACACGAAAAAATTCCAACTGATCCTGCTGGGACTCGAACCAGCAAGTTTCTTGCTGTGAGGCAACAGTGTATTTTATTAACGTCTACCCCCACCCCAAGCCTAAACCCAAGCCTCACAGTAATGTAAAAATATGAATTATTGTTGTACAGTGTTAAAAAATGATGCTATATTGATGTGAGTATCCACAGCTGTATCCCATCTAGACTTTACCGCATGCTGCTGCATATGGAGCAATTTCAAAAACAGAATTACGCATACTCAAACTCAAGTGTGACCGTAGCTTTAAAGTGTACTTTTTGTAAAATATATAT
>CAIGQW010054088.1:2081228-2092409 GCA_903798125.1 Danio choprae | reverse complement strand
GCTTTTAAAAAATAAATTGCTGAATTAAAATTAAAGTAGTCACAATGAATCACGCAGTCAATGAGAGAATGTGTTTATTAATTTAAACACATCGAAGAAAAGGAAAAGGGGATTGTCTCAAATGACAGTGATTTTACTTAAGACAAATAGTACAAAAGTAGCAAACACATTGCTTTAAACTTTCAATAATCTTTATATATGGCATCTATAGCTTGGGGGTCAGGAAGTTCTCAGATAATATTATCCTAAAATATTTTTAAATATATATAAATATTTTTTTAAAGGTAAATGTAGGTGTAGGTTATACAATGCTGTATTAATTGCAGAACTCCTCTATTAAAAAAATGAAAGAAAAAAAAAAACAAGCACTGTTTCTTTTTTGGGAGAGTAACTCAATATTGTAATGCATTACTTTCAAAAGTAACTTTCCTCAACACTGTTTATAACATTAGTGGCTTTCATCAATACCCTCTGCCCTTATATGAGTTAATATGGTACATTGCTTTAATGAAAGCAACAGTGTTAAACGTAAGCTTTCAAATCACTTTCATATATATATATTCATTCATTCATTCATTTTCTTTTCGGCTTAGTCCCTTTATTTATCTGGGGTCGCCACAGCGGAATGAACCGCCAACTTATCCAGCATATGTTTTACGCAGCGGATGCCCTTCCAGCTGCAACCCATCACCGGGAAACATCCATACACTCTCATTCACACACATACACTATGAACAATTTAGCTTACCCAATTCACCTGTACCGCATGTCTTTGGACTTGTGGGGCAAACCGGAGCACCCAGAGGAAACCCACGCCAACACGGGGAGAACATGCAAACTCCACACAGAAACGCCAACTGACCCAGCCGGGGCTTAAACCAGCGACCTTCTTGCTGTGAGGCGATTGTGCTACCCACTGCGCCAACGTGCTGCCTCATATATATATATATTTACTTTTTTTCTTTTTACTCTGACCACAGCAGACTGAAAAGAAAACAGTTTTTAGGTCAAAGAAGCCACACTAACCTGTGACATCCCCTTTGACCAGAAACGCTTTACCAGCAAACCTTTTTCTAATTTCTTTTTTTAATTTCTTTTTTTTTTTTTTGAAACTTTGCTTTGGTAAGCAGTTTTAAACCCCTGTAACGGTGTGTTTAGCCTGATTTTGTTCAAAATGACATTTTCTTTTACTATACACGGGCCTTAAAGGGATAGTTCACAATTCTGTCACCCTTTACTTACCTTTCATTTTTATGTAGGTAAGTAACTTTTCAATTTTGCACATATGTCATACAGAAAGTCCTGTCTTGAAGATGATCTCTTTAATCACTGTAAAAAACATTTAATGCAGGTAATGAGTTGGAATATAGCACTATATCTCTTGATTGTGAAAACTGCCACCATCTCTTAAAAGTCTCATATTTCAAATTTTTTTTGCAATTGAAATCTTCAATACTCAATGTAAAATCATAATTTATGAAAACTACTAAAATCTCCAGTTCTAGTAATGTCCATAAATAATGTTTTTTTTTTTGCAATTGTACTCTTCAATACACAATATAAAACATAATATCTCAAATAAATAAATAAATAAATAAATAAATAAATAAATAAATAGCTATCTGTTTTTACTGCCATTAAACCTGAGTTTAGAGTTTTTGACCAGTCTGTAGATTGTAGTATTATTAAATATTTATGTCTCATACTGAATAACTATCTCAAAGTTTGTAATTAACTATAAACAGCACCTGCAGATCAGCTACTGGCATTTGAAACAGCCATGAAGTATTGCAGGTATCGCCACTGTAGTACTTTATGTTGTTTGTCTTATTTTCCTGCCTTATTTTGACTTGCTCCCGAATCTACCCCTGCTATTTGTCTGTTACTTTCTGTACGTGATGCATAATTTTCGTCCAATATTCTTCAATTTTCTAGTCTGATCTCAAGCCTTGACAAATAACTGACAAAGCAGCAATGTAGACTTCTTACAAAGTATTTTAAAGTATTTTAAAAATACAAAAAGACAAGACTAAGTATTTTTATACAAAGTATTTTATATTTTCATACAAAAGTGAGCAAATTTTTATTTTTGGGTGAACTATCCCTTTAACACAAAGAACGAGTAGATCGAGACAAACGTCTGACCTACCATTTCATGAAGGACTTTAAAATGCACAACCCATAATTCGGACAGAAGTACCACTGCTCATAGTGTCATTCAGTTAGTAAAACAGCGCCACCTGCTGCTGAAATATGAGAGTTCAGGGCCTCTTCAGATCTAAAAGACATTCATTGATGTATTTGAGAAAATAGCTACAATTCAGGTAATGCCAGATGAAACATGTGAAATGGAAACTGAGAGGGTTTTTTTTCACTGTTCAAAATGAGAGACACAATTAGCATGTTTTTCAATTTCATTTTCTTTCTCAGGCTGAGAACGAGTAGTTAGGAAAGAGATCTCATGAAAACGAAGGCAGTGTGATGTGAAAAGGAGCTGATGAATGGTCGAGACTTCCCTCAGAGAAAGAAGCGAGAGCAGCGGAAATGCTTCTGCCTCATTTCCCTTGTTCTGCAGAGGTGGAAAATGGCTGATCTCCACAAGAGTGGGCTGTAAAATTAGCATCGTGGACCTATTGGTGGCTAATATGAGGGCGATTGGCCTTTTCCGATTCAGAGGGAACAGACACGATAATATGGAAAAAAATAAAGTGGAACACCCACTCAGGAAGGACGGATAGGAACCAGAAATTCGCTTTATTTCCCCTTCGATTTGTCTGTATGCAGCATTATTAGGGTGTAGGACTATATCAAAGAATGTGTCATGAAGCTAATCTTATCTGAACTCAGCCAAACACAAGCGGTATAATCAGCTTAATGTACAAGCTTATTATATACATTCACATACACATATACTCACATTCTTGGTTATTAATTATGTTAGTTACTACCCTAACTGTTTTAACACAATACTGCAAAAAATCACAATATGAAAAAGTTAAGTATTAACAACTTGCTGTGAGTGGTTAGATCAAAATATACTGAAAGTATAACTTTACAAAACCAATTTATAAAATAAAACAGATTATATATTGTATTAGAGTGTTTATTTAATGTTCATTTGGACCTTTCTGTTATTGTTGCAGGTCTAATGGTTTAGTTTGTTATTATATCCATGTGATAATTATATGTATCTTGTTCCACCAGAAACATCACACATGCTGTTCAAGCCCTGTTATATGTCTATCATATATCCATTTACTTTGTTTAACATTAATAGTTTGTATGAGAATACCTTAAACACAGTAGCCTAAATGTGTCTCTTTTGATAATTGATGATAATAGCAATCCGCTTTCCTCCATGTTCAGTTCTTCTTGGCTTTATAAAGAAACGGGTGTAAATCAGCGTAGTTCGCAGCGCCCTCTGTTGGTGGAAATAATAACTTCATGATAGCTCTGGTTAAAGGTGCAATCCGCTTGTTAAGTCGTAATGTATGGAATACTGTTTCCGGGTCCAAGCCGATACTCCTTTGAATTGAGAAATTATTCGTTTATGACCACTTTTTAGTCATATCACACATTAAAGTGAATTTTGTATAAAATCATGGTGTACACAACAGTCTCTGGACTTGCTGCATCACAACTTATAAAAAATGTGTCACTTTCTGGCCATTGGATATATATCTTCAAAAGTATTACATCGCTTTTTAAAGGTTTATTATTACCATTTTTGAGTCTCCCCATACAATTTGATAGAGAACTTGGACCCGGAAGCCACTTTGTGTGATGTCACCCTTAACAAGTGTTTAGGAAAACACTAATTTTAGCCTGATAGCACTGAACGCCTACATTCCACCTCCTGAACGCATGAACACACATTAGACAACATCACTACAATAAATAACATACTATTCACCAGAAACAAAACTTTAAAGTATAGTACAGTTAGTAATTTATAATTCTAAACTTAAAAACAAAGGTAAGTTGTTGATGTTTGCCTGCCATTTTTTGTATCTTTCATTGAATGTGTCGATGACGTAATTCTTTCTGCAACACCTTCCACAGAATAGTAAAATACATATAAATACATTTGGAACACTTAATTTAATACGTTAAAACGTAAATAGAGGACAAGGCCTACCAATTTTCAGATGTCTTCAAGATATATTAGTCCCTTAATATAATCTATATACGGTTTGAATGTTTGCATTTTGGGTGAACTATACCTGAATAGAGTATTTACTATCAGTGAATTCCACACTTCATATTACTTTAACTTTAACATCAATGAAACCTTCATTTCACAAAAATGGTTCTTTTATTGTAAATAAATAAATAAGTAATAATAATAAAAACACTTTTGGAATTTTTAATTTAATTAAACTCTTTTATTACATTGAATAAAGGTAAAACAGCAGTAAGCAAAAGCATCTGCACCCTCGGATTAAATGAAATGGATTTGGTATTCATTAAACTGCAGGAATGTGAGATGATGAGTGTGAAGGGACGTGATGCACTCATAAGGGGCTCCTCGAAAGAAGCGGATGAGATCTGCTGAGTGATGCTATGGTTTACGCACTCACTTTCTTTTCAGAAAGAGGGTCCCGCTATTGAGTCATCAAAACACATGATGAAACAGTAATGTGTAGAATCAGTATATATGAGATCTGTCTCACAGATCATAAAAGGCCCAGAGGAAACCAAAGATGGCTCAGGCTATATGTTAAGTTTAAATTAGGCACAACTTCGAAATGATTATAGAAACAAATAAGACTGTTGAAACCAACAACTAAGTAAAGATGTTTGCTGATAGATTCATGGAAATGAGTCACAGTTGTTTTTCTGCCCCCTCACTCCCACCTCGATGGAAAGTCTTATCATTGTCTGTCTCATTCTTGTAAGAATATCTCCCAGTCTGCCATCAGTATGAATGAGTCACCACTAAAACTATTAAAACAATATGGGGAAGAGAAAAAAACACACGCCTAAGACACTGGCAGAAAATTTGTAGTTGTTTATTTAAGTAACTGTCATACATGGTGTAACTTTTTTTGTCAGATATATCTGTGATAAAATGTATCATACACACACCCATACAAATGAGTAATCTTTTTAAAAAAAGATATTTTTTATAAATAAATATATATACATCAACTTAGCTGTACCAGTATACAATTACCCCAAAAAGTGGGTATGTAACACTTTATAGTTCTTTATAACTTTAAATTTAGTCTTGAGTGTTTAGTCACTGAAATATTGTGTGAATCATAAATTAGATTTTCTTCAACAATTTTTATGACATTTCTAACCGACTAAATGTATATGTTATGTATATTGTTATGTATATGTGCAGATAACATCTGAAAATGAAAATATGGTCTTATGGTTTTTGGCAATAGCCAAAAAATGAGATCTTTTTGTTAATCATATGGAAATTCATATTACGTGATCACAGCTTTAAAACCCTAAAATGCATCAAGTGAAGTTCATTTTCATTCTTTGTGTATGGAGTAAAACAAAGTCCAAAATAACTGAGAGGAGGTATAATGTTTGCAATCATATCCAAAAACATTTTCAACACAAATGAATATGTACAAATTAAAACTTTTCCAAAAACAAAAGCACACAAATAAATGTCTTATATAATACAATTTATTATAAACTGTTTTATGAACAAGAAATGTCATATCAAAGTTATTTGTACAGCACTTTTTATGGTAGTTTGCGGTAATAAACATTGAAGGTGTATGTTATCTCTTCAGTTTCTACTAAAGGACAGGTATCTGGATGATGTCCGCTCCACAATTGGCAAATATCCTTTCTTTTATATGATTATTAATAAATCTAAATTTGTGCTTAAGCCTAAATCAGGGGTTCTCAATCTCAGTCTGCGTTCACACCAGACGCGGATGAAGCATCAAGCGTGAGTGATTTGCATGTTAAGTCAATGCAATGATGCGAATAAACATCCTGCGGCGTGAACGATGCAGTTTGCACAAATAAAGTGGCGTGAGTTGAGCGTTTTACGCATTTGTGCGAATCGCTCAAGTTGGAAAATCTAAAGTTCAATGGACATTTGAGCTGCATTAACCAACCATGAGCTTGCTCTTGTAGGGGAGTGAGTATGACGTAATGCCTGTTATTGGTGTCCCGAGGGGAAATTCTCCTGCAGCCATAGGACAACAGTTCATCAAACTGGGCTTGGCTCAGTCTGAAGCACCGCTGAAGCCTCCATCATCCAGGTACAGTTTCTGGAGGAGTTGATAAACTCACAGAGCTGGGTGCACCTCTGAAAGGATCTAGTGGACCGAACGAATATAAGCGAATATAAGCTGTTTTTATAGCCTTCCTAAAGCACATAGCTACTATCTCATCCATGATAACAAAAATCCATGTTAGCAATTTAGCAACGAAGCTAAAGTCACCTGGCAAACAGAAGCCCTGCCCATGATGCGAATCCGCATCTATTGTGAAGTGAATTTGACACGCAAATGAAGAGAATTTGACGTGCGAATAAGAAAGTAAACTCAAAGAAAGTAAACTCAAAAGGTTCACGTGTCTATTTACATGCGAATAGCTCAATTTATTTGCATGTGCCTCGTCTGGTGTAAACAAAGTGGTCTGGTGTCTTGCAGATTTTAGCTACAACCCCAATTAGTCACTCCTGGGCTAGCCCATCAAGCTCTTACTAGGCTTTCTAGAAACATCTTTGCAGGTGTGTTGAGGAAAGTTGGAGCTAAAATCTGCAGGACACTGGACCTCCAGGACCAAGTTTGAGAATCTAGGCCCCTGGCCTAGATTATATGACAACCTTAGTGTCATCCTTCTTTATTGTAAATCTGGAATGATATGTGTATCATTGCTCTTTCTGTATGCCAAGTTCTTTGTTTCCTCCATATATCTTCAGGCCGATTTAGGAGGTCACTGATACCTCTGATGTGGTACCGAATGTTTGACACCATGTTTGACAGCTTTGTATGTTCTTTGTATGTTAGTCTGTTCTTCATTGGAAGAGAAGACTGAAGCTGGACTGCAGCTAAAAGCGCACCAGCTGCATAAAACATATGCTGGATATGTTGGCGGTTCATTGCGCTGTGGTAACCCCTGATTAATAAAGGAACTAAGCCGAAAAGAAAATGAATGAATGAATAATGTGTAATGTACCTGTGTGAACATAAACAACATCTCTGAATGTAATACGCTCAAAGTCTAATGCAAAAGAAGACATTGGCTTTTACAGAGTTAGCTTAGCAAAGCCTACAGTGAACAAAGTTAGGGGACTACAAAAAAATACATCTGGGTTAATGCGATCACAAACCCTTCAGGTTACGCGCATACATCACACGCATACACCCCGTGCAGCAAGGGCGTGGCCAGAGACGCTGTAATGTTATAGCAGAGAAAGCTAAAATGCCGTCCGAACGCTGCTATTTCCACAGAGCTTGTTTCTGTATTTGGGCTTCCAAAGGACACAACACAAAGAGAGAAGTGCTTACAATTTAATGTTATTATTTTCCTAAGAATTATAATAAAGAAACTCTAGCATTTGATAAAGAACAGCTTCCAAAATCTCTCCCAGTCCAGTGCTGGATTCGGCTAAAAACTCCTTAAAGAAGGAGCAGCTTCAACCATAATAGAATAATTTTTATAGAGGATTGTGAGCCACAACCTGTAAGTATTTTTATTTGTTAAAATTGATCTTTAACATGCATAGTTTTAGCATTAATAGTATGCTGTAGCAAGGACGTAAACAAGCATGTAAACAATGGGAAATGCTGTTTGGCATGGTTAACAATTTAGCTATAAATTCATATTTATCCGTCAAGCCCCTGTAAACACCCACAATCTTCAGCAGCACGTGCAGCGCCTCTCTTTGCAGCCGCTTTCCCTGCGTTCTACATCTCAAATAACGAACATGCAAAAGATATTTGAACATTTCATATTACTTACACAGGCTTATTCCAAATATATGTGAAAGTCACTTGTAAGATTTTATTTTTGAGAGCAGGCGTGAGGTTCAGCTGTGTCCTCTTCATTTTCTGTCTGATTCAGGCTCAAACTGCTGCGGCTAACAGTTACACTGACTGTATTTACACAGCAGAGGCACAGCGCATGTTATTAGAGACGTGACACTTTTCCTGGTGACGTGTAGCCGATCTGTGAATCACAGCACATTATGTTAGCTGACCAATAAGAGCCTCTTGTGGGTGGGCTTTCGGAGGAACTAGGAAATATGACGTTTTTATGTTAGCTGAGTAGAAGTATATAATCAAAGTAAGATAAATGAAAAAATAACGTGATTTTTTTTACAAATGAAGCATGAGCACACATTGCTTAGCATCTTAGAAACACAACCAAGCCTTAAAAATACACTCTGGACCACCCCTTTAAGGGCGTGTCCGAATCCACTTGCTATTTTGAGGGCGAAAAAATACTGCCTGCGCCCTGGTGCATGGTTGAAAAGGGTTGTGCTTATTCTTATTCTAGTGTTTTGAGCATAACGTGAATTAAACCAATCATTCGCATCTCCCATTCCCTTTAAGAGTCGTATCGCGCCACGGATTTAAGAGTTGTATCGCGCCACGGCACATTTGCTATTTACATGGCAGACTTTGTAAGTGGACAAACTGAATTCTCCCCTACCGAGAAAACAGTTAAACAGACCATCTGCGTGAAGATAAAGAACAAGCCTCCTCCATTCGGCCTCTTTACTTTACTTTTACTCTTTACTTTACTGCTTTACTTTCATGGAGTAAGGAGTGGCGCAAATAGATTTGCTATTTAAACAATGTGGCATAAAACGTGAAAATTACAGTTGTGCTGGTCTAAAAATAGCAACAAATCGTGCCATACACACCTTGCACCTTATTGCACCTGGTGTATGATAGGGCCCATTGTGTCTAAAGCCGTCAAACTGATGTCAACATAGAAGGTCAAACTTTGAATTAAGATTATCAAAACAAACTTGTTTTTTCAGTAGAGTAATTAGTATGCTAGCAAAATAAACATTGTACATTTTGATTTTACATGGACTTTAAATGAAAGAATTAAGTCAATATCATTGGCAGAAAAGTTGTATTTTTTTTTTCAACAAAAAACAAACAACATGTCAAACAACTTTGCATGAGCTCAAGTTTCTGGTTTTCTGCATTCACTTAACATAAACTTTTGTGACTGCACCGTCACATGCAAATCTCTCCTTCTCCAAAACTCCCCAAAAATGTTGATTCCTATTTAAATGGCTTATTTTTTCAATGTTTTGAACAGATCTTTCATTTAAAGGAAAATACAAATGTTTTAATTTTTGCTACAAACCAATGACTTCCATACATTTTAAGTAACATGCATAAATACATATAAATATGACAAAAATATTAACAACAATAATATTACAAAATCACACACAAATACATTTAGTACATCCTTTCAGTGGGTTGGCTCTTTTGATATTCCAACCAAACGTTTCTGTTGCTGAAAACCTCAAGCCGAATAGCATACATAAGCTATGATGCCATATTAAGTGAGTTTAGCATGCTATTGCAAATTCATCATAGTTTCACTTTGTTAATTGGAGATTCTGATACTCTCCATTGTGTGTTTGACCCTTTGCTAAGAATTTTATTTTTTTTAATTGCTCAAGGAGGTTCTGTGTGTTTGATTAAATATTGTTGTTGAAGAGAAGCTTATAATAGAAGCTTATAATAGTGACACAAGATACTCAGAGAGAAAACACATGGTATTTATTGCTAGTTGTCTTCAAATACTTAAAAAGCAAATTCATGTTGTAGATGAAATGATGTGTGTATTAGTAAACTACAGACTTACATATTCTCAATAACTATTGTTCTCTTTACATTTTCTGATGATTTGGGTTTTGTAGTGTGTGCAAGAATTCACAAATACCAAAGTGGGTATGATTTAGTAAAACCTTAGTAAAGGGTCAATTGCACAAAAAATACCATGGAAAAGATTAAGAGGTCACTTGTAAATATTGTCTTTCTGAAATTATTGGCTATGGGTAAAATATTTGTTTCAGGCTATAAAGGTATGCTGACATTTTTTTCCAAATTTCAAATAAAAATATTGTAATTTAGACCACCTTCATTTTTTCCCAGCAAATGACAATGGATAAAAATAGCAAATTATTTAATTTATGATCAGAAGAGCCTGATCTTACGAGAAAACATAAGTATTTTACGTTTTGTCAGTTTGGTGGCTAATTTGTACGAATTCGTGGGAGGGGTTGGGTGTGTATGGGTTGTTGCGGACTATAGTGAAAAGCGGGGGTGAAGGTGGGGGTGGGGGGTGTATCTCCGACAGTACGACAGAATCTCCTTGCCGCCCCTAGCAAGATGTCGCCCTGCCTGCCCATGCCTAAATCCGCCACTGATCGTATGAATACATACGAATTAGCCACTAAATCAAAAAGTTACAAATTGCCATGAGATCATGTTGGATCAGAATGGGTTATTCCACCAAGTACCAATTTTTAAACTCCTCTGAATTGAGAACAGTTAAGAAATTTGTATTTGGTGGAATAATCCTATAAATACAACAAATAAGTAAAATAATCAAATTTCAAAATTGAACACAAGATTGATTGGCTTACTACAATTGCTAGATTATTTAGCTTGTTTAAGGGAAATATGTACATATTTCTGAAAGCTAGGCACAAGTTTTGTGTTGAAAATGATTTTAAAATGTTTAGATATTTAGAGAACTCGAAATATGTTTAGAGACAAAAACTGTAAGAAAGAAAAGCACTTTTTCTGGAGTTAAATTAATGGTCAAAATTACTATTTAATTAAATGTAATTGAATTTTTTTATTATTTCGAAGAAATATCATCAGTACTTTCAGCCTGACCTCATGAGTAAATTTAACTATTTAACTTTTTGTCAGTTTAGTGGCTAGTTCAGTTGTACGAACATTTACAATTTAAAAAAGGTGTGGCACCAAATCCCACCCCAAACCCAACCGTGAGCAAATGAGCAAATCATACTAATTTGTATGAATGAGATTGTACGAATTCATACGAATTAGCCACTAAAGCAAAAAGTTACGAATAGCCGTGAGATTGTGTGCATAGTCTACACAATTAACACAATTTTCGTTTTCTTTACGCAACTATAAATTGTAAATCCAGAGAAACTGAGAGTGGCCACTTAATTTTTTTTTTCTCTTA
>CAIGQW010054088.1:2031081-2070374 GCA_903798125.1 Danio choprae | reverse complement strand
TGTCACATGGTCTTTCAGTAATAATTCTAATACGCTGATTTGATGGTCAAGAAATATATTATTAAATAGAATACTTTTATAACGTTATACATTAAAATGTATGTTGTATTGAGGGAGGTGTGATACAGTACATAAATGTAAACTGTAAAAAAAATTGTAAGTGGTTTTAAAAAATTGCTTTCTCATAAAGTACAAATTAAAGGAACAGTTCACCCAAAAATGCATTTCCTCACACTCAGTGGTTCGAGATATTTTTAAGAATAATGGAAATTCTGAATTATGTTGGAAAAAGGCAGCCATAGACATTCATAGTAGGAATGTACTAGTAATCATAGTATGCCTGTATTCTCCAACATTCTTCAGTATATCTTTCTTTTTATTCAACAGAAGAAAGGTAATTATCACTTTAATGTATTAGCCAGATTTATTCTTGACAGGTATCAAAATTCACTCCAAAAATCATAAAAAAAACACAATATATAAAAAAGAACATTAAAACCCCTCGTTTGGTTACTCATCTGTGGATTTGCCCCAGTTGTGGTTTCCTCCTGTGTGACCCAGAATCATGCAGAAACCCTGAACGTAAAGATTAATGGCAAACAATCTTAGTAATAGAAGTATTTTTACCCCCTGCTTCCTTTTTATTTACCATTCTTTGAATTTGGAAGAATTTCTTCAAATCATTCAGCAGCAAATTCCACAACGACTTAAAAAATGATGCTTGTCTGTTTTCGTGTATGCGTTGACCTGTGTATATTGAAAGCTCCGACTTGTGGTGGAAGTGTGAAAGCTTTGGGCAGAGCTCTTTCTATTTGTCATCAAGCAGATAAAGTGCCTCACAACACCTGCAGGAACATAATAAACCAATAAACCACAAAGAGAGAAATGATGAAATATCAACACTTTCCAAAGCCACAACAGATTTCCCAGCGTGAGCTTTTTAAAGCCTTAGGTAAGACAATAAATCGGTGAAGAAGAGAACGAAAAGAGGAACCACGATACTCGGATGTGTTTGATTGAGAGGAACCGAAACAGATGAAGTGGCACGACTGGAGGATGAGGTCATTCATGACTGTTGGTCACTCAGGAAGTTTAGAGATCTGAAAAAAAAACAACAACAGATGTGTGTGGGGAAAGTTAGGTTTGGTGAACATGATCTACAAATGACCTTTCTCTCTCCTACTGAGTTTCCATCTTTAACCAATTGACCATGCTGACATTACAACTAATGATCTAATGAACTAGGCTGTACTTATACTATTTAGAAAGGTTTCTTGAGGTATAAAATGGTGTGTTTTCACAGGTGGTATATGTTTTCAATGAAATAGGGCCATGGGGGATTTTGGAGGTAAGGTGCTGTAAGATGTGAAAGAGTGACATTAATCCAGTTCAGGGTGGATTTTCTGCTGTAATTTGAAGCGATAAAGACACCTAATCATTAATTCACTTCACTGGAATTGAATCTTTCTAAGCAGCAGATGACATTCCCATGTCAAAACAATCATTTACACGTGTAAGTCACGTTCAATTTTCACTTTTACATGAATAACCGAAAAAAGTACCTTTTAAGGAATGTCTGTTCACTCTCTAGATTTATTTTTACTGCCTATGGGCAGCTTTTTATGACATGAAATCAAGTACTGGATGGGCAAATTAAGGGGAACTAAAGGGATAGTTCACAAAAATGAATATTTACTTCAGTAACTAGTCTTGTAGGCTAGAATATTTACTTCACAATTATGTGAAAATTATTCTGTTCTCACATTCAAAATATTTACATTTTGTAAAGTCTGTTTTGGGTAATAAACCAAACAAACAAAATAGTACATTAGATTTGAAAAGATAATCTCTAATCAGTCCCCATCATCCTCCCTCTCTTCTCAGATGGGATGACAGGCTAAATCAAAGGTTTCTGTGGGCCAACCTTGTGGGCCCTAGTTTGAGCATCTCTGTTATAGACTGTAAAACAGTACTTTGATAAGTAGGCCGGACTAATCAGAATTGATAATGAACGAGTGACTAGTAAGATGCTACACCTACTACGTCCACATTTCATCAGGATGAGTGGTTGTGTTTGTATGGTGTCTACGGAAGCAAAACTGTTATGGGTAACCAATATGATATCACTGACATGACTGTGAAATTGAGTGTGAAAATGCATTGATTTCTTTTGCTGGAAACATTTTAGATAATATAAGTACACAAATTATTTTTTATAGTGGTTTTTAAGGGGTTTGTTGCAAAATGCAAAATCTTACAACCTGAATTCCAGAAAAGTTTCAAGTCAAGATACATAAATGATCATAAATATGAACACAACACTGGACGAAAGAGCTATTTTAAACCTATACATACTAACATACTGGAGCTGTAATCTAACTATACTAACTACATTATATATTTATATATATAATAAAAATACCTAATACACTATGACCTACGACAGACTAAACAAGTACTTTTACTTTAGACAGAACAATATTGTGCAAGATATAGTGCAAAGGGGGTATTTAAGGTAGAAAAAACAAGTAGTGCAACATGATTTGTAATACATTCACAAGTAAACATTGTTTTCCTTATTGAGACCTTGTAAGATGGAATTTAAGTAAAGTGTCTGGTTCATATAGAGAGAAGAGTGTTTCTAAGGATGCTTTGTTGGGCCCACTCTCCGGTGTGAAGCACACTCAGAAATACACAATGCTTTTCTAGAGATATGGACTGATAAAGAAAGTGTCTGGTGCAAATGAGGAAACTGGTGCAAATGTCTGGGAAAGAGTCAGAGAGATGAAAGAGTGTTTTCTACAGGTGGTTTCCTAGCTGATTATCTTTAACTTATTTAAATGACAAAAAGTACAAAGAAAAGATGCCCAATCTTTTTCAGTGAGAAAATTAATTATATTCTGAAAATATAAACAAATTGATTTCAGAAATGAAATGAACTTAAATGAAAAGTGAAAAGGCCATAGAATATCCAAATGAAATCGTTTTGAAAGCATGGGTTGGGGTTAATGGTATTAAGGTTGCCACTAAATATCAAAAATTGCTTTCCAGACTCGTATATAAATACCATATGAGGCCCTAGACCACAAAAACAGTCACAAGTGTCAATGTTTTGACATAGAGATGTTTCATATAGAAACGGAATAAGCTTTCCATTAATGTATGGTTTATTTAAATAGAACAATATTTAGCTGAGATTAGAAAACTAGTTGAAATTTGGAATCTGAGGGTTTAAAAAAAAAAAAAAAACCCCTCCAAAATTGTCTAAATTAAGTGAAAGAAGTTTATTGTAAGGATGGCAGGTTAAACAGATATTGAATATTGATTCACATGATGGATATAGCTGGAATGAATGAACGATGGATATGGATAGACAGGTACCTAGATACAGGGGAATCAACAAGAACCAGACAGGCGACCAGGATAGACCACACTAGAAAGGAGAGACACAGGAGATCACAAGAAAACATGATAGGTGAGTACTCAAACAGGCCAATATTGCTGACCATGTGAAGACTGCAGTCCTTCGTATTGCAACAAGGCCAGACACTGCATGGTGACAGATTATATGGGGCTGAGGAAATGAGGTGCAGGTGCGGGTCTAATCAGAATTCAGGTGACAGGGATTAGTGTGTCTGTGAAGAACAAGGGGAGAACACGGGGAGAACATAGCCTGGCTGTAATAGGAACATGAACTTTACTTACTTTTCCAATGATTTTTGGCACAACTGAAACATTTCTGGCTTATTTTAAGACTTATTTTGTGGTCCAGGGTCTCTAAAACTAGTTCTCAAACAAGAGTTTTTTTTATTTTTATGTTTATTTATAAAATTTTTTTATGTATGATTCAGGCTGTGCCACACCAACCTGATGGTTAGTGGTTAGCCAATGTTGGGCTATCAATATGTGGTGAATGGGGTGGTGTGGAGTGAGACCGATGGCACTATTGTTAATGAGTCTTCAACCCTTGATGAAATCTGAAAACCAGTTTTGGTATAGATAAGTGCAAAAAAAACAAACGAACTGATGATAAATGATATCAAACAAATTTTAACCAAGATCAATGTCAGAGGACACGTACTGGAAACAGTGAGTAAAATGTATGTATGACACTGAAGAACGCAATTAGAATAAAAAAAAATGTCATATTTTAAAATAAATAAAATACATAAAAAATCTTTATTTTTAAAGCTGAAGATAATTAAGTTTACTGATTTGGTTAAAGTTAAAAAGGCACAAGTTTGAGAAAGGAACAACAGTTTAAGATTTGGAAAATGAAGACAACTTTAAAAAGTATGTCCATGTCTACAGTATACTGTATGTGGGGTGAAATTATAGAATGGTCTGGAAAAGATGTTTAAATAGTGTGCATATATTCATTCATTTATTCATCAAGGATCATGACAAATCACAAACATATATAAGTTTATTTTGAAAAATATAAATAATAAATATGATAAATAAGAGAATGATGAATTGAAAATTTAATTGAAAACAACTACTGCCATTGCATAAGCAATCATGTAATCCATGAAAAGTAACTGTAATCTGATTACAATAATTTGTTTCTACCCAGCTCTGGCATCCAGTAAAGTCGGCATTAGGGCAACTGATTTGAAGAAAAGCTACATTACCCATGATGCTTTGCAGAAAATTTCCCCAATATAAGAAAGTTATCGAGCAACAAAACAGCATATGAAAGCAAACCCTCTGAATACAATATTAATTTAAAACATATCAAGCAGTTAAATTTGGCAAAGCACTGAATAACAGTTTTTTATACAGAAAACAACAGAAAAACAAAATGTGATATATCTGATATAAACACATTTTAGAATTCTTGAAATAAATGTCTTGGGTAAAGATGTTTACAGAGACATGATGCCAAAATTGAATCCCCACCAATAGGCTACCCACATAGCAAAATATCTCTGGCCCAGCTATGGCCAACACAATCAGGTTTTGCTTGGCCCACATGCCGCAGTGAAATACAGTACATGACTGGACCGAGTCTGGCTTCCAGACAAGGGCCAAACATGGACCATATCTGGGTCAAGTCACAGTCAAGTTAATAACTTATAACTGGGCCTGAACTGGGCCAGATAGGTTGGTGTGTCACGATTGCAGTGAAATTGATAAACCCATGAAGCATTGCGCTTTAGGCACACTATGGGCATGCTGTTTCTCAAAGTGACCTGATTGGTAGAATAAAAAATATATATATATTTTTATGTATTTTAAATGTGGGTCAAGACAAGCCAAACTTATGTGGCCCACATATCAATTTTTAACATATGGGCCAAATACTACATTTTACATCTGGCCCAAGACTTGTGTGCCACCTTAAAGACGGTGCCACCTCTGCCAAACCAGGGCCATGTTTGGCCCACATGCTGTATGCCAGTGCCGGATGAATTCCTGCTGTGCCAGCTTTATGCCAAATCTGGGCCAGAATTCTTTGCTACCTGGGTATGATTGTCTGTTTTACTACATACATAGCAACCATTTAACACACACTCCACAACAGATGACAAACAATAATAATAAAACTATAGCAATATGTCACACAGAGAGTGTGGTCAAACGGCCCACACAGGGGAAGAGAGCGTCTTAGGCCCCATTTACACTAATACATTTTACTTTTAAACGCATAACTATTGCTACAGTTATGCCTTCCGTCCACACTACCCTGGAGTTTTTGCGCCCCCAAAAAAGCTGAAGGGGCCATTTTGGTTTTTAAAATGCTGCTTGTCAGTGTGGATGGGGGAAAACGGAGACATCTGAAAATGGAGGCATGGCTGTAGAGATTCGTCTATCTGATTGGGGCTTTTTCTCAATATTAGGTGCACAAAGTTCAGTCTTGCATCCTTTCCTTGTTCAGACTTCGCAAGCTTGAAATGAAAAACAAACTCCCGAGGACACACCAGGTGAATCTTCAAAGGGAATAGTGTACTTTATATAGTCATTTACATCACCCTGGCTATGTTGTTTCACTATCTTAACAATGAAAAGAAAACATGATATAATGAACCGCCTATTTTCATTTTGATATTAAAAAACGTAACAGACACCAAAAATGTTAGGACATCGTGTATCTACAGTACAAACAGTATTTATATGACAGCCATCATCACTGTATGCATATTTATAACAAAATGGAGACTATAACATAATTGCCTCCTTTAATTTTTTGATTGAAAAATATGAAACACCCTGTCTCTTTTGCTAAATATCAGTTTTAATAAACATTAATAGCCATTATAAAAGTGTAACGTACAATAAGTTTATACAACGTATTATAAGTTTATAATAAGTTTATAATAAAATAAAGGCAAGCAATCAGTCAAATGTGCAGAATCAGTGTACGTGGTTACATGAATTAATATATTAACTTATCTTTGGGCTCGGGCCTCACAGTGGCGCAGTGGGTAGCACGTTCGCCTCACAGCAAGAAGGTCGCTGATCACTGGTTCGAGCCTCGGCTGGGTCAGTTGGCGTTTCTGTGTGGAGTTTGCATGTTCTCCCTGTGTTGGCGTGGGTTTCCTCCGGGTGCTCCGGTTTCCCCCACAAGTCCAAAGACATGCGGTGTAGGTGAATTGGGTAAGCTAAATTGTCCGTAGTGTATGAGTGTGAATGGGTGTGTATGGATGTTTCCCAGAGATGGGTTGCAGCTGGAAGGGCATCCGCTGCGTAAAACATATGCTGGATAAGTTGGCGGTTCATTCCGCTGTGGCGACCCCAGATTAATAAAGGGACTAAGCCGAAATGAAAATGAATGAATGAATGAATGAATCTTTGCGCTCAGCCATACCTAACAACAAGTAATAGATTCAAAAGACAGAAGAGTCGTTAGATAGAGACAAGATGAATTAAATATAATAATTAAAATAAATATAATTAAATAATTAAAGTGGTAGATCCTTGATGAACTGTCCGACGTGCGCTGCTCTCACCTGGGGAGGTGCCCGCAGAGCTCCCACTGACTGCCTGGAGCTCAGACCTCCACATACGCTGCAACACATGCCAGTGTGTGAGTGGTCACGTCATGTGTGTTTTCAGTGGTATAGTGTGGACGGAGATCTTTTCAAAAATGCTAGATAAAATGCCAGTGTGGACGTGGATCGTTTTCATTCTAAAATGCCATTTTAAAACGCATCAGTGTAAACGGGGCCTCAGGAGAAATTTGATTGACTGAAAGGTCAATCAAAACATGACTATCACCTGTGTCTTTGCAGTGATTGGGATGGAGAGACGACATTTAAAAGCCACCAAACAGTGACAGTAGAGAGAGAGGGCAGATCCTGAGAGCTATGCATCACAACTGTGTGTTTAAATTTTTTTTTGCGTTAAGTTTACATTTAAGTTTACATTAAATATGATTTATTTCATACTTGAGTCCTGTTTTTGTCCTCAACTACACAGTACAAACTTGTTACACAATAATAATAACAATAAAAGCAATCAATCATACTTTTAGCAGAATTAGCAATTTTGCACTGTTTACTTTGGCTCATGAAACAATCGAAATAAGAAACCATTTGAAATTCATCTGAATATCTTGAATTTATATTATTTAACTGACATATTTATGCTGAAATATGATTGTATTGCTGTAAAATGCAGCAAAAGGTACGTCATTGATAAAGAAAAGTATAATTTTATGTTTTTGATTCTATTTTTTCAATGCATTAACATTTGGGAGACTGATCAAATGAATGCATAAATAGGTGCTAAAAATGCTAAAAGGGGTCATGGAGTGCAAAGAGTCTACACCAAAACTGTTTTGTAGATGTCACATCTTGAAAATGTTAGAGTAATGTTATATTCACTTATTTTATTTACATTATGTGTGTGCTGAAAATTTCACCAAGACACATGTCTACATTTAATTATTCATTCATTCATTCTTTCATTTTCATTCATTTATTCATTCATTAATTTTAATTTCGGCGTAGTCCCTTTATTAATCTGGGGTCACCACAGCGGAATGAACCGCCAACTTATCCAGCATATGTTTTTTGCAGCGGATGCCCTTCCAGCTGCAAACCATCTCTGGGAAACATCCATATACATCCATTCACACTCATACACTACGGACAATTTAGCTTTTTACCCAATTCACCTATAGCGCAGCCCCCTACATTTAATCATTCTGATCCTAAAACAAATAGATGTTTGTCTCCACCTACAGGTTCTACACAAGTCCAAAGACATGCGCTATAGGTGAATTGGGTAAGCTAAATTGTCCGTAGTGTATATGTGTGAATGAGAGTGTATGTGTGTTTCCCAGTGATGGGTTGCAGCTGGAAGGGCATCCACTGTGTAAAACATATGCTGAATAAGTTGACGGTTCATTCCGCTGTGGCGACCCCAGATTAATAAAGGGACTAAGCCAAAAAGAAAATGAATGAATGAATTTTCCCCTAACATATTCATTTGGAATACATTTTTTTGGACTTATCATGTTATTTTGTTAGATTAGCTCTAGATGTGGCTTCAGTACTGACTAATCTAATGTATATGCACAAATATATTATATTTGTAAAGCATCCTATAGAAAATATTAATTTAAATCAAAGATTTGTGAGGGGTGTACTCATATTCATTCATTCATTTTCATTTCGGCTTAGTCCCTTTATTAATCTGGGGTCGCCACAGCGGAATGAACCGCCAACTTATCCAGCATATGTTTTACGCAGCGGATGCCCTTCCAGCTGCAACCCATCACTGGGAAACACTCATACACTATGGACAATTTAGCTTACCCAATTCACCTATACCGCATGTCTTTGGACTTGTGGGGGAAACCGGAGCACCGGGAGGAAACCCACGCCAACACGGGGATAACATGCAAACTCCACACAGAAATGGCAACTGACCCAGCCGAGGCTCGAACCAGCGACCTTCTTGCTGTGAGGCGAATGTGCTATCCACAGCGCCACCGTGAGGCCCGGTGTACTCATATATGCACTGTATATACAGTAAGTACGCTGAAAGAAATGATGTCTGCAAAATTGTTGCAAACAATTTAAATGTGTTGAATTTAAACAAACAAATTAAATTCAGTAATGTTCAACTAATTTTTTTTTGTTTAAATTCAGCCTAAATCATTTTTTTACAACCGCCTAACCTAAATAAATGTGGTAAATACAAGGAATCATCTTTGAATTATTTTTTTTTCAGTGCAGATGATTTATGTGCAATATGTGCATTGTTGACTTCTAACTGTACAAATAAGAAATAAAAATATGTATTTACAAATAAGTGGCTTGTTTACAGAAACCACAAACATGGTAACGTGGTTTATATTACATCAATAAAATGGAAATTAATGCTTTAAATGAACTCCACAAAACATTATTTGATCTATACAACAAACGGTGTCCATTCTGTGTTAGAAAATTACATTTACCAAATTTTCTGATCCATTAGTATATTAAGCAAAGACACTTTGTCTTTACAGTTTGTAGTAAAAAAAATAATAAAATGGTGACATGATGCATAACACAGCAATAAGGTTGCTGGTTCGAGCCTCGGCTGGGTCAGTTGGCATTTCTGTGTGGAGTTTGCATGTTCTCCTCGTGTTGGCGTGGGTTTCCTCTGGGTGCTCCGGTTTCCCTCACAAGTCCAAACACATGCGCTATAGGTGAATTGGGTAAGCTTATTTGTCCGTAGTGTATGAGTGTGAATGATTCTCAGTGATGGGTTGCAGCTGGAAGGGCATCCGCTGCGTAAAACATATGCTGGATAAGTTGGCGGTTCATTCCGCTGTGGCGACCCCAAATTAATAAAGGGACTAAGCCGAAAAGTAAATGAATGAATGAATGATATTATAATGTTATTTTTAACAAATAGGGGTTATTGTTCAATACCCATTTTAGTTTAGGACAACTCCATGGCAATATAATAATCGTTTTAATAAATTATTTCTAATAGCAGTTTTATTTTGTCTTTGGGCAACAGTGGTTTATTCTGTAGCTAATCAAAAATAATAATTTTAAGGGGGTAATAATATTGAACTCAACGTCTGCTCATGCGCAGTATTCATCATCAATCAGGTAGGCAATTTCTGAATCATCTAATCTCTAGCAGCAGATCAAATGAATAGTTTTAAATCCCTGTTGTATAATTAAGCATATTTAATCACTTAATAAGTCTCAGATTTAAATATATAACACAGTAGCTACTTATATTAAATAATGGAGTATTTTTGAACCATAAAGTACTTGAATTAAATCGTTTTAAAGGGATAGTTTACCCACAAATCAAAATTCTGTCATTATTTATTCAAACTTCACTTGTTCCAAACTTTTGAGTTTCTGTCTTCTATTGAGCACAAAATAAAACATTTTGAAGAAAGCTGAAAAACTGTGACCATTGACCTCTAAAGTATTTATTTTTATTTTTTTTTTTATTGTGGATGTCAATGGTTACAGGTTTTCAGCTTATTTCTAAACATCTTCTTTTGTGCTCAACAGAAGAATGAAACTCATAACGGTTTGTAACAATTTGAGGGTGAGTAAATAGTGAGTACATTTTCGGTTAAATTATTGGGTGAACTGTCCCTTCAGGAGCACAGACAGACTCTCTGAGGTGGGATGGAAAGGAAAATGTCATTGTCAAAACACTCACCAGATGGCAACATTTCCCAATTCTCCAAAGATTCCAGACTTGTAAATATTACAGAAAACACTGAGGTCTTTTTGAAACCCTTTACAAGATTATGCAATGTGACATTTACAAAAAAAAAGTAATTACAGGTAATATTAGCCTGTTGTAATCTGTGCTGTGAGCACACTGAAAAGGGTGTGAACAGCAAATGTCTCCAAATCTACTACATTCAATTAAAAAAAGAAAAGAAAAAAGAAAAATCTGCTGATCAGTGCCTTAAAATTAGCTGAAAGACAAGAAGAGGCAACATGAGAAAGGATAGAGAGAGAAAAGAAGGCAGACTTTGCTTCAGGGGATTTAAATTGATTGAACAGATTGGCGGTGATGACCAACAGAAAGTTTTCAATAAAATCTGTTAGCTTTTCAAAGCGATTTCTGTCTGATACACCGTTACACTATTGACAAAAGACAATTCTTTCTTTCTTTCTTTCTTTCTTTCTTTCTTTCTTTCTTTCTTTCTTTCTTTCTTTCTTTCTTTCTTCTGACTGCTGAGTGTGACTGCTGCTTTTTTAAACGACTCTTGGCTGTTCATTTACATAGCTGTTACGTTTTGCGGGCCTGAAAATTCTTGTTTTTTTTGCTCAAAGTGCAAGTTTATTTTTAAAGTAGTTTCAAAGTACACGTTTTTGAAAACTATATGGTTATCAAATCTGTGTAATCAACACAAACATGGTTTCTAAAATGGGTGATATACGTCTGCAAGATGTATTTTAAAGATCTGTTTGTTAGGAAAACATCTGCTATGTTCAAAGGTCTGACAAACGTCTACAAAAGGTCTGCTGAATGAACACTCTAAATTTTCAACATTTTTTAAACATTGTAAATGTCCATTTAACTTCATACGTCTTCCAGATGTAAACACAAACATACAATAGACATCTCTGCAATGTATGTGTTTATAGGACCAAATGTACCCAGATGTGTGTAATATTTATTTATTCATTTTCATGGATGTACAAGATTGTTTTGACATTGTTTGTACAAAACCTTTCAAAACTGCAAAGGAAACACTTTCTGTTTTTCATTACACTGTACATACTGTACATTAAGCCAAAATTATAAACCTGTCCCAAACAGAAGCTTTTGTCTATTTTTGACTGTGCCAGTAATTACTGTAATGTATGCCACACAATGATAAACGTAACTTCTTATATTCTCAATGTCAAATGATGCACATCTGAGGCTAATTCATACCAGGAACGTTATAAAAACTATTTAAAAAAAGCACATTAGCACATCTGGCCTCACAGTGGCGCAGTGGGTAGCACGTTCGCCTCACAGCAAGAAGGTCGCTGGTTCGAGCCTCGGCTGGGTCAGTTGGCGTTTCTGTGTGGAGTTTGCATGTTCTCCCTGTGTTGGCGTGGGTTTCCTCCGGGTGCTCCAGTTTCCCCCACAAGTCCAAAGACATGCGGTATAGGTGAATTGGGTAAACTAAATTGTCCGTAGTGTATGAGTGTGAATTGGTGTGTATGGATGTTTCCCAGATATGGGTTGCAGCTGGAAGGGCATCCGCTGCGTAAAACATATGCTGGATAAGTTGGCGGTTCATTCCGCTGTGGCGACCCCAGATTAATAAAGGGACTAAGCCGAAAAGAAAACGAATGAATGAATGAACATTAGCACATCCACACTAAAGATGATAAACCTTCTGTTTATTATATAGAGGCATTACAATTTCTCAATCTGCTTGACCCTTTTTAAGGCATGGATTTTGATTGGCCAACAATGTGTTATATTCATTAGCTGAAAAAAGAGAAAGTTTTCATAAAAACTGATTCCAGTTACTCTACATTATTCATATCATTCCCCGTTGTTGTGGTTGTGCGGACTACTGTATTATTTTATACTTAGAATGATTTTATGTATCATAGTAAATCTACAGTATATTATAGTAAAAATGCTGGGTTCCACACAATTCCTTTATGTTGTCCCAACACAAATGGACTAATTTGTGTTAATCAATTTGTAAAAAAACAAAAACAAAAAAACAACCAAAAAAACAAAACAAAACAAAACAAGTTTTAAATAAAGTAAACAATAAAGTTTACTTTATTTTTTGTTCTTTCAGCTCATTTTAAATAAGTAGTTTGAACAACCAACATTTTTTGTGTTGGTGTTAACGATCAGATTAATTAAAAATAATTTTTCCCAACCAAAAAAAAAGTTCACTAAGTAGACAGCTAACAAGTTTTCACGCGTTCGGATCGCATATTCAACACCAGAATGCTGTCTAGGAAGGCAGCTCAGTCGGATTTGTGACAGCCCCAAAGAGGGGCGGAGGAATAACACTAATACCCACAAATCAAAACACGGTCCGCTTCAAGTTTTCTCTCGGTTGGGGAAGGAACGAAGAGTTTGACATGGAGAGTACAAGTCACAGAGGATGACAAACTTTTGACTGACATATGTTTTCAGGAATGTGCTTTTCTCCATCATGTCCAGATGATGATGGCCAAACTGCAGCTCAAACTTCTCACAAGTGCTGGGGAAAGGAGTTTTCGCGTAAAAGAGAGCGGAGCAGGATCCCTATACAAGATTGTTCGCTTTATTAGTTAACATTTCTACATTCACTTTTTTTAAACGTGCGCTTGAGTTGTGACAGTTATTGGATTTTAACGCACGCGCTAAGAAGGATTCGAAACTTCAAGTGAACTTTATTCCTAAGCTGTCAAGTTGGTTTTATCGGCGTTATAAAAGATAACAAACACGCAAAAAGCATTGCATTTTACGGACATCATGCAGAAGTTGAATTCGGTAAACAGTATGAATTCAGAGCTCCAGCAGCGGCTGGCGGATAACGGCGGATCCGGAGAGGCAGCGAGGGAGAACGGCACGAAGCACATCCTGAGCCCCGCTGAACCTGTGGATACGGTTCAGTGCTCCAGCAGAAAGATGCTGGTCGGGCTGGACATCCTCTGTCTGCTCGTGGGTAAGAGAAAGAAAGTTGTTTGAGAGTTTGTAATAACTTTCATTGTTATGTTAATGACATAATGGCATGTCATTAGATCATTTGCAAAAGTGACATCAAATAACTAGGTTACACTTGGTTAGTTTCAGCATTAACAAACATTATATAATGTTCTGCAGCTCAGTTCAAAAATATTTCATGACTTGTTATGAATTAAGGTTATTGAAAATGCTGCCAAGCTGATGCAATTTTTCCACCTCCTCTGCTTCTATGCAAAGAAAACAATTTTAAAGCAACACAACAGATTTATAGCAGAACATCCACTTCATCTGTTTTCCTCACAATATAACAAGTTTTTGACGCAAACGACTTGATATGGGAACAAAGTCTCAAAAGTTGCTCCATCCAAATAATCCCCCTCAAAAGCCAAATCAGAGCTTAGAAAGGGAAAATAATAAGTTCATAACCTCTGCGCACGTGGTTTGTGTGTCTTCAGTTTAGAGTTGGCAGGAAAGCTTGTCCTGGGAAATTCAGCGTATCCATGGAAACAAGCAGTTCTCCAGAGAAAAGTGAAACTGCCTTTTCAGATGGCTTGAACCGCATGTGTTGTTTACTTTGTTTTAGCTGTACTTTATTGTAACTTTCATTAAAAGATAAAAAAAAGTGAAACTGCTATATTTTTACTGTTACCACTACCTGATCTGATCCATAATTTAATAATTTTTTTCTAATGAAGTGATTTTGATCGTGTCTCATTTTGGCACTGCAAGGACTGATTTTAGTTTTAGGAACGAAACAACCCCACAGCATTTTACAATGTTTACACATTCAGAAAGCCAATGTTAGTGCCATTTACCTGTCATCTTTGTTTGTGGCGTGTCTTTTTTTTGTCACAATGATATTTAGCACCACAGGTTGTCAGGTGATATATTCCTGCTTTTTGCTGTTTCATCCGCATAACTCTACATTTCAACTGTAGGCCAGCATACTGTATGTCACTTTAGAGTTCCCAGTGACACAACCAGGAAAATGGTCTAGTGGAAAATTTGTTTTTGGGGAACCCGTCCTGGTGGCTGGTTCCTCCTATTAGCTTGTTCCTATAACTATTTGGAGCTAAAACTCATGCATTGACATTGACAACGTAAAATACAATTTTTTTTATTTATTGGTAATTCGTATGTTTATTTTTATACATTTAAATACAATTTGCTCATAGTTGTTGGGTTTAGAGGTGGGGTTTGGGGGGCATGCCTTCTTTAAAAAAAAAAAACAAAAAAAAACTTGTTGAATGAATGAAATGATTTGAATTGACCACTTTTTATTTTTTACAATACATAAAATAGTTACGTTTCTGGGCTAAAAATATAATGCTTTAAGTCATTTTGCTGATCCTTGTAGGTTGGGATTGTTTTGAAAACACTGTCTGTACACAAAACATTTCATAAATGCAAATAATTTCTTGTTTACCATTGTTGAATACGCATACAATCAATGTAGACTACATGAACTACTCATGACGTATTAAAACAAGTTATTAAATATGGTAAAGTTTGCCCGCCACTACAAAAAAAAGTCCTTTTCATCTCCGTTAAACCTTGCAAAATGTTGTCCCGGTGGTTTGTCAATGCATTTACTACGTTCTGCATTGCTGCTAGTAAAATCAGTGCACACCCCGTCTGTTTCAGATGATTTAATGTGTCACAACAACATTCACACCAGGGATGAGGGGATAAACACTTTAATTATGTTTTTTTTTATGTCGTTGCTTTTGCTCTGCCAGATAGAACCTGTCCAGGCAGCCAGACAGGTTACAGTGAGTTTTTCACCGGTCTGACTGTGTGCAAATCACTCAAATAAGACCTGTTATAGGCCTTTAGGTGAAAGTCTTTATCCCACAGAATCTGCTTTTAGAAATGTGTAGTAGTGTCAGGGAGCGCTTGAGGTTTATGGGGGAAATGTCATGCAAAGAGCTTCCTTTGATTCAGGATGACTATCGTTTTACGCCTCATGACGCTACATTCATGCACTCCGCAGTTTTGAGCACTTGTAACAGGATTCACACATGATTAAGAAGGAGTAGTTCATATAACCTTGTGATGACAGACTGGAATAAGTGGAGAGTGAGCAGAGAGGAACTGTGGGATGAGGCATGACGTGATTGAGGACGAGGTCATTTGTAATTGTTTGCTCTGGTTACCATTGTACATGTTTCCCCCTTTTGATGGACATAGAATTTGTGTGACTTTCTTCTGACATTCATCACTACTGTCAAAAAAACACTCAGAGGCACATGATGTAGATAATTTGTGGTGTATTCTCCGGAAATTCTGACTTTTGATTTGGAAAAACATACTTACTGTAGGATACATACTGTAAAAAAAAACATAACATAAAATTAACAAACATTTAAAGAATATAGTGAAAATGTATTGTGTTTTTGGATATTTAAAGGGATATTTTGTGCCCCCACCCAAAAACATAAATAAAATTCAACTTCAAATGGTTTCAAAGTTTTTTTTCTTCTGTTGAACACAAAAGAAGATATTTTGAAAAAAAAAAAGAAAAAAAGAAAAACTGTAACCGTAGTAGGACAAACAAATTCTATAGAAGTCAATGGTTACAGACAGTTTTTCAGCCCCTAGAATATCATCAGAAATATCTGCTTTTGTCTTCAACTTCAAGAAAGAAACTCATAAAGCTTTGAAACAAGTATAGCGCAAGTGATGACATCATTTCATTTTTATGTGAGTTATCCCATTAAATTGTATTACTTTTTCAAATTTTAATTAAAAACAGTAAACTGAAATGACATTTAAAAATTGAAAAACAACATATGTAAATGATGACAGGTTTTTTATTTTTGGGAGAACTGATTCCTTTAAAGCACTGTCACATGTAAAATGCATGATAAACAGCAGAATAAAAGAAAACCAGCTTAATTAAGACAAGAAAATGATTTACAGAATCAGATGTGGACCATAATCATTAACTATGGAAAACAAATGAGTGACGGAAACTAAAAATAATTTGTGTTCACACAGTTCAAGTTATTTTGGTCTGGACTGAAAGGATAATAATGCATTTAGTACTGGTTCACTTAGCATTCACACTTTAACGCTGAATCTAAATCTATTTTGCAACAGAACAATGCTGTGCTGTGCTAAAAACAGTTATTTAATGTGAGTATATGTAATGGTATTTTTGTCAGTTGAGAACTTAGAAACTTAAAAAATGTATATAGGAGTCATAACATAGATCAAACACAAATGAAGATCTGTTAAAAGGAGACATGCTTTTTATGTCTATATTAAACTGTCTACACTGTTAACAAATAAGCGACTCACCTTAAAATTTTAATTCAACAAACTTCAGGACATTTTTTGAATTTACTCAACTTAAATCGAGTCAAGTGCAGTAATTGGGTTGAAAGTTGAGTCAACTCAGAAATGTCCTGAAGTTGTTGCCTTAATTTTAATTTGAGTCAATTTCTTTTTTACAGTGTAGGTCTTAAGACATTCTTAAAAATGAAATAAATTATATATAGTGGCGCAGTGGGTAGCACGTTCGCCTCACAGCAAGAAGTCGCTGGTTCGAGCCTCGGCTGGGTCAGTTGGTGTTTCTGTGTGGAGTTTGCATGTTCTCCCTGTGTTGGCGTGGGTTTCCTCCGGGTGCTCCGGTTTCCCCCACAAGTCCAAAGACATGCGGAATAGGTGAATTGGGTAAGCTAAATTGTCCGTAGTGTATGAGTGTGAATGGGTGTGTGTGGATGTCTCCCAGAGATGGGTTGCAGTTGGAAGGGCATCCGCTGCGTAAAACATATGCTGGATAAGTTGACGGTTCATTCTGCTGTGGCGACCCCAGATTAATAAAGGGACTAAGCCGAAATGAAAATGAATGAATGAATATATATATAAATTAAAATTAAATTAAAAAACTACTGTTATCATCTGTGTAATCATCAAAAACATTGTTTTGTGAAATGGATGACACATGTCTGCAAGATGTGTTTTAAAGATTGCTGTGTTTAATTGTATTTGGCAATTTATTAGGACCGACCCATGGATGGGAAAAATGTGATGTATATTTGAGATGAAAAAAACAAACTAAAAACACATGTTTAATATTGGGGCAGCGCGGTGGCACAGTGGGTAGCGCTGTCGCCTCACAGCAAGAAGTTCGCTGGTTCGAGCCTCATCTGGGTCAGTTGGCATTTCTGTGTGGAGTTTGCATGTTCTTCCCTTGTTGGCGTGGGTTTCTTCCAGGTGCTCCGGTTTCCCAAGTCCAAAGACATGCGCAATAGGTGAATTGGATAAACTAAATTAGTCGTAGTGTATGAGAGTGTGTGTGTGTGTGTGTGTGTGTGTGTGTGTGTGTGAAAAGGTGTGTATGGGTGTTTCCCAGTGCTGGGTTGCAACTGGAAGGGCATCCGCTGCATAAAACATATTCTGGAATAATTGGTTCATTCCGCTGTGGTGACCCCTGATAAATAAGGGACTAAGCGGAAGGAAAATAAATGAATTAATGAACATTGAAAAAGCATATTATAAATGTATCTTTAATGTCTGAAAATTTACATTCAATAGACATGTTGCAGATGAGCACACACTCTAATAATAAAATGCTTTGTTTTTTGATTTAGATGGGTTTGGTTTTAGTTGTCTTTAGTGGTCCACATTTCCTGCCTGGGTTTGGATGCCAGTTTTTAGAAATGAAGCACATACAAAGCAGTCAAACCAGAGTTTGCTTTAATCCAACTAAACCTGCTAAGTGTGAACACATCTTAAAAGCCTGTCACACATAACAGAAGTGTGACAGTAATGACCTGCAATTTAGCACATCCGTGTTAATTTGAAATGCAATATTATATAACAAATTGGAGTTGAAATAAGTACATCACATTTTCAGAAAATGTGTGTACTTCTTTGAAGCATGACAAAAGATGATTCAAATGTAATTATTTAATTATCTTTTAATTTGAAATGATTACTAAAATGTCCTAAATATGTTAAAAACATCCATAAAAGTGCAGTAAATCAATCTTTTCACAATTATGATTACCTAGTATTTAGATTAAAAAATATTTCTCATTAAATAAATAGATATGGCTGTGCAGCCATACTGTCATTGTGTCCTGTGTCATCAGTTGAATTTTGTGCAATGGACTAGTTATCTTTGTTCCATCTTGCAGTTTGGCCAGTGAACATGAATGTAGAACATGAATGTGCAGTCATACTATATCAATATCAGCTATTTCTTTTATATTTGCTTTAAAATCTGATTGGATGAGATACAGTCAAAGCTGCTGCACAAACAGTCAATATAAAGACACCTGTGACTCCACAACAATTAGTTTGTACTGTATATTGATGCTTGAACATGTTAACAGCTCACAGTTAATAAATAGTATTTATTATAAACTTATTATGAATTTTATTACTAAATTGTATTTGGGAATTTATTAGGACCGATCCATGGATGGGAAAAATGTGATGTATATTTGAGATGAAAAAAACTAACTAAAAACACATGTTTAATATTGGGGCAGCGCAGTGGCACAGTGGGTAGCGCTGTCGCCTCACAGCAAGAAGGTTGCTGGTTCGAGCCTCATCTGGGTCAGTTGGCATTTCTGTGTGGAGTTTGCATGTTCTTCCCTTGTTGGCGTGGCTTTCTTCCAGGTGCTCCGGTTTCCCGCACAAGTCCAAAGACATGCGCTATAGGTGAATTGGGTAAGCTAAAATTGTCCATAGTGTATGTGTGTAAATTAGAGTGTATGGGTGTTTCCCAGTGATGGGTTACAACTAGAAGGGCATCCGCTGCGTAAAACATACGCACATACTTGTTACAATGTTGCATAAAACAAATCAAACATTTTAAGAATGCAATCTGTCACGATCACTAGCGATCTAATCCTTACAGATCACTGGAGAACCACACATCTGTCACCGATATGGACTATAAATACCATCATGCACCTCACACACACCAGTTCCTGATTCCCCCTGATTACACACAATGCTGGTAACTCATCGTGGACTGATTACCTGGACTTTATATTCACCTCTTACACACACGTTGCTGAGTCTTGTTTTTCCACAAACATAACAAAACGTTTTCCTTTTTCTAGTCTTCCCATGTTTTGACCTTTTGTTAGTTTACGGTGTTTGATTCTTTGCCTCCTAGCCTGACCATTTTCCTGTGTTTTTTGACTTTGTATTTTGGATTACCTACTTTGATTGCTACTGTTTGCTCCTGTCTTTGATCATTGACTGCACGACTTCTCTTTAAATAAACTGCACATTGATCCTCATCTCCATTGGCAATTCAATTCAATTCATATTTATTTCTATAGCGCTTTTACAATGTAGATTGTGTCAAAGCAACTTAACATATAATTTCTAGTCAATTGAAATTGTGTCAGTCCAGTTTTCAGAGTTGAAGTTCAGCTTAGTTCAGTTCAGTGTGGTTTAATTTTCACTGCTGAAAGTCCAAACACTAAAGAGGAAATCCATTGAAGCGCAGCTCCACAAGTCCCAAATCAAGCAAGCCAGTGGCGAGGAACAAACTTCACCAATTGACGAAAGTGAAGGAAAAAAACCTTGAGAGAAACCAGGCTCAGTTGGGCATGACCATTTCTTCTCTGGCCAAACATCCTGTGCAGAGCTGCTGTCTAGGCGCCAGAGGCTGAAGAAACCTGGACATCCAATGTGGAGGAGCTGCAGGTGTGAGTAGGTCACCGGCGGGTGTTCAGGCTGGCCCACAGAATCAGTGCGGAACCTCGTCTGTCACTGGGTCTTTCAGCAATCAGTCTCATGCTCTCCACTCCTTCAAGACCACCATAGCATCTGCCCAAGATACGGCCTGGTCCAGGATTATGGAAACCTCGGGAATAATGAAAAACAGACTAACATAAGCGCAGATGGCGTTCAAATTATAATGTCTTTTGAGAAGTGTCAGCGTCGTTACACAAACAAGCAAAAATTGGCATGCTCATAGCAACTGTTGTTAGTGTCATTTGCTCAGTTATAGCATTTTAAATACAAAGGTGGCCTTGTTTGAGATGTCTTTGTTATGACATAAACAAATACATCATAACCTGTCTTTGCATTCTTGACAACTTGACATTAGAAAACAAAAGCTGTCATAAAACCATTATAAGGCCATTGAAATTGTGTCATGAATTTTATAGTCTTTTAACAGCATTTCTTGACCTCAGCTACAGTGAAACAAACTGTATGTGTCATTAGAATGTCATTAAATGTCAATAAATATTAATGACACTGTTATACAATTATTTGACAAATAATTGACAGTTTTAATGAGAAATAAATTGAATGACATATTCAGTTTGTTCCACTGAAAAAAGATCATGACACAATTATAAAGGCTTCCTGCCAACCATGTTATGACAGATTTATGACAAGTATTTTATGATATTTGTCAGACAACTTGGACATATCAAGTTGTCATGACACTGACAGATTTTGTTGTTTTTGTAGTGTCAGATTGTCATAACAAAGACAAAGACAGGTTATAATGTATTTGTTTATATCAAGTTGTCATAACAAAGACATCTCAAACATCTCATTACACGGCTACTAGCCACAAAATATAAAAAAATTCAATTTTCTGGATGAGCCTGCGTTATTTATAGGTGCAATCTCAGTTAAAAAAATGTTATCATCCTGTTGTCCTCTTATTATTTGGTGCACCCTGTGATCTATGGTTCAGAATATACATTATTAATATTGGTTTGTTGAGAAAAACAACCTTAACAAAGCAAAAATGTTCTGCCTTAGTACACTTCCAATTACCTTTCACATACGTTACACATGTGAACACATGTCCAATCAACTTTTAGTATGTAAATCTGTTGTTGAGATCACATTTTCTCACGTGTCTATGTGCTGATTTCAACACAGGCTCATTGTGAAAACATACCCCCGTATACATTTCTGGAGAGCGCGAATTATGTAGCCAGAGCTACGTATGGCTGCACTTTTGTCTTTAAAACGAACGCTACAGGGTGGTATGACGCCACACAGGCTTCTGTTTCTTTTCGCGCTACCAGCTGACCACTTACCTCCGTGTGGACACTTTTCCGCTGTTTTCCCAGTGGCTCGCCATGTACGTCTGTGGACTTGAGACACAGAGAGGAGTTGACCACGAAGACGGGGTTCAAGTCTGTGGAAGAACGGTTCCAGAAAGCAGGTAAAACAAGAACAAAAGGCAAAAAATAAAATAAACAACGTTTAACAAAGTAAATAACAGGGTGAGAACATGGTAAGATTTGAAAATGTGATAAAAATCAGGTGAGGGCTTTTCTTTTTTTTTTTTTGGGTTTTAAAAACCCTGTCAGTTGGGTTTATGGAAGGGGGTGATCAGGTCAATCGGTGCTTTTGAAAACACTATTGGTTGGTTTAGGCATGAATGACACTTGCGAGGGAAATTTTAGATCTGAAAAAGCGAACACAGTGGCCTCTGGTGGATTCGCAGAAACAAAAACTGCAAAAAAATTTTTGCTCCTGGGACATATTTTACAATCTCCAGAAATGTATACAGGATACGTATTAATAATGAGCCTGGGTTAGTTGATTTACTGAAGTTAAGCATGGCAAGTGAAGGAGATAAACCACAAAAGTGCAGATGAGACCAAAACACAGCATATTGCCCACAGTGTTTCAACAGACACTCAATGCAAGTTGAGACAGACACCAAAAATAACAAATGCGGTTTTTCTTAAAAAGCTGATTTTATATATTCCTAAAAACTTAGCCTAGATGGCCTTGAATGTAAAACAATGAGCCAGTATAAGCTATTTTATGTTTAATTATGTAATTGCTATACATGTAGGAGCCTTTTTTTGGTTGTAATTTTCTTTCACACCACTAGTATAATGTATTTATGTTCTCCTAGCGATGACCTGGGTGGCATAGAAGAAGGTCAAACAAAATTTTTGACTGACATGGACTTGACAATAGGTTTATGTTTATTTTGATGTTTACTTTTTACTTTTGACTAAATGGACAATAAATGGATGGGAATATCTAACTTTATTTTCAATGGTATGGACATTTCACGCGTCAGAACCAGCAATCTAATTATGCGCACATACAATACGGGTACACATACTACACATGTTTTTAGTGTTGATTTTTGCAGTTTGAAAAAGAAATGCTTATGTTTTTATTTTTATAATAAAGCCTGTTGAATTGTCAGGTGCTTGTTACCCAATAAATAAGTATGTTGTTCTTTGAATTTGTCTGTAGCCAACCATACTAAAACCGTGACCCCAAAACCATCATACATACTGAACAGTGAGTAGTTTGAACCCCTAGTTATTTAGCGGTTGTTATCTCGGGATAACATGTCACGACTGATCAATCAGAAGTGAGTATTTCAGATAGCCCTTTAATAATATTAACTAAACACCAGTGTCGTTCCTTTGTTTTTATCAATGCTGACTCAATAGCTGTCGTCTGTCGAAGGCTAAAGCGTTGTAACTGATTTCAGTGTGCTGTGTTTCAGCAGTGAATAGGGCATTCATGCCACAGCATTCTGATCCACTTTTAATAAGTCCAACAAAGCTAGAGTAAGAGCAGCTTTGATGGCGGATCTGTTTGAAAAACTCTTGCTGTGCATGTGAATGCAAGTGGCCGACTGCATCAGCAGCGGAAAACAACACTGCAGATTGTTTACAAAGGCGCTGAGACACGCTGAGACGATCGATCACACACTTGGCTCCGCTTCTCTCCAACTCTTTTGTCAGTACATTCCACTCAGCCAGGCTGCAGTGCAACGAGGAGGTTTTGGAGAAATGCTTGCCCCGGAGATATGCTTCAGTACCTGTGGCTTGAACAGGGTCAAAGGTGAAAGTGTGAAGCAAAGTTCACAGGCATACCTGAGCAAGCTGAAACAAGCAGTCGCAATGCTGTATACATGCTTTTAGTGTAAACAGACTCGGTTTACATCCGGTCTTTAGATGCTTTTTTAGCCATCGCAAGTGTTTGGATGAAGCACTGGTACTGGTTCTACCTTGTAGTAATTCTTCAAATGGGACAATTTGCTACATGTTTTTGGATTATCTTTGTGACTTTTTTTGTGATTGTTGTTGTGTGCTGCACACAAGACAGTAGTACTAAATGAAAAACATTCATTCATTCATTCATTTTCTTTTCGGCTTAGTCCTTTTATTAATCTGGGGTCGCCACATGAACCGCCAACTTATCCAGCATATGTTTTATGCAGCGGATGCCCTTCCAGCTGCAACCCATCACTGGGAAACACCCAAATGAAAAACAAACTAACAAAAAAATTGGCTCTACTGTGATGTTTAAATTCTTCCCAAGTGATATTTCCTTAGGTTAAATAGGCAAGTTAGGTAAATTAATTAGGCAAGTCACTGAACAACAATGGTTTGTTTTGTAACCATCAAAGAAGAAAAAATATATAAATATAAAGAAAAAATATAAATATATAAATATATTTATATAAATATAAGAAAAAAAAAAGTTGGCTAGTAATATTGATCCTGCATTTTTATTATTATTTTTTTAAATTTAATTCCAGCCAAACTAAAAGAAATAAGACTTTCTTTAGAATAAAATATAATCGAAAATACAGTAAAAAATGTACGATAAAAAATGTCCTATAATAAACGTCTTTTTTTTGCTAGAAAAATGTCTCTTGGTCAACTTTTTCTTTTAAAGCATCACATCAGTGGATTTTGATTCCACAATCTGTTAGAGAATTTGTATCTTTTAAGTCATTTAAGTATAATTTTAAGAAATGTCTTCTTAATAATCAACATTGTGAACACTGGGGTTTTTTATATTGTTGTTGTTGTGGTTGTTTTCTGTTCTTTATTTGAGTATTGTTTTTAGTTTCAATTTGTATTTTTATTGGTATGGCCTTTAACATCTGGCAATGAGACCCTCAATGAAAACTAGTCTTTGGGGTAATTTGGGTATATTTACATTCTTGGTTAACATTAATTAATGTACACTGTCCCTTGCTGTAAAAAAAACCCAAAACTTAAATTTAAACAGCACTTGCATGGGAAATATTTGAAAAATAATGTCACAAATTTCACAAGATAGCTACAAATGTCTTGTCTGGACAAAAAAAATTATCACAGTATTATTTTTTACATACTGATACACTGATACTGATAATTATCATGATAAAATCTTAGAAAACAAGGGAGTTAAACATTAATTTAAAGGAATTTTGTTGTCAGAACGTGACAAATTGGTTTATTAATCAGTTTCACAAATTTGAGATACAATATTTATAATGATAATGTATTGTTTAAACTTACAATATATTTGCAGCTTTCTTTTTAACAAAACATTTGAAAAGATAAAATAATTCCATAGTTCCTCAATGATATTAAACCATAAAATAGTTTTTTTGTGTCACTGAGGACAAGGTGTTGAGAACAATTTATGTTCAGTGAAACAATAGCATTAATTAAAATAGTATTTAAATACCCTGACTTTAATATTATTAACATTAAATACTGTCATTAATAATATCACATATTTACGAAAAATATTCATTATTGTATATTAGTATGTTAAACTTGCAGTTGCCACTGAATTTGTGCCCCAGCTTGTTTGATAACAAACACATAATTAAGAGGTTCATGATTTTGTGGGTTTGTTACTTTGCTTTGTATATGGGTCAAAGATAAAGAGGGGATTTCACAAATCAAAACAATAGTCGAATAGAATGGAAGACACCCACTGAAATGTCAGTTAGTGTAACAATAGTTATGTTCAGTCATATTAAGAACAAGAATCATTTGATGACACATTAAGAGACCCAAAACAAGTTCCTGAAAGCAAAGAAGGTCAAGGTGCTTAAGTATTTATACTTTGCCTCTGTCCTTCAAATCACTAGGTTTTACCCATTTGCCAGCAATAAGCTTTTTTTTATAATTTAAAACTTAATGCAATTTAATATGATTGCTTATACTTTTAAACATTTTAAGTACAAATCAGAGTGTGCTGTTCCATTCGAACGTAAATATCTGTTGCAATTAATGAGAAAGTTAGAAAGTGCAAATGTTATTTAAACCATTAGCCACTTTACATGTATATGAAATTAACTTGTAATATATTACATATCAAATATAAACAGTGTGAATTTTACATAAACATTGGATCAGCTTTTTATTCTGTAATAATACATAGGCATGCATCATTAAACCCAATTGAATAAGTAAAATAACTTATTTATAAATTATATTTATATGGTATATTTATATTTACATTTATATTGACAATTTTATATTTATATTAACATGTTTTTGTTGTTATTATTATTATTATTATTATTATTATTATTATTATTATTATTATTATTATTATTATTATTTATAAAAAGAATTACAATACAGTAGTTGACAAAGTGAAAAAATGTTACAAAAGGGCTGATTATAAAATTTAGTTTGGTGTGTTTTGGTGTGACACCCCTATTTATTGAAAAGGTCCAACAAGTTCAAGTAATTGAGGGATAAAAATATATGATTCATAATTTGATAGAAATATAAATACCACTCTCATGCTATATGTACACTACCTGACAAAAGTCTTGTTGTCGATCGCAGTTATGTTATAAGAGCAACAAGTAATAACTTGACATCTAGTTGATCATTTGGAAAAGTGGCAGAAGGTAGATTTTTCAGATAAATCATCACAACTGCATCCCAATCATCACAAATACTGCAGAAGACCTATTGGAACCTGCATGGACACAAGATTATCCCAGAAATCAGCCAAGTTTGGTGAAGGAAAAATCATGGTTTGGGGTTACATTCAGTATAGGGGCGTACGAGAGATCTGCATAGTGGATGGCAATATCAAAAGCCTTCTCATACTTCAGCCTCCACATCAAAGTTCCTGAAAGCAAAGAAGGTCAAGGTGCTCCAGGATTGGCCAGCCCAGTCACCAGACATGAACATTATTGAGCATGTCTGGGGTAAGACGAAGGAGGAGGCATTGAAGAAGAATTCAAAGAATTTTGATGAACTCTGGAAGTCCTGCTAGAATGCTTTCTTTGCCATTCCAGATGAGTTTATTAATAAGTTATTTGAGTCATTGCAGAGATAAAATAAACCTAATCTAGAGACCTTTGCCTTTCATATAAGCCACTTTTGGTACCAAATGATCAACTACAAGTCAAGTTATTAATTGTTTTTCCTAAAACTTGGATAGGGGACAAGACTTTTGTCAGGCAGTGTATATTACAGAATAGTTTTTCTTCATTTTATTTTTCAGGCATTTAATGCCTGTTTATCAACTTCCCATTTATTTACCATCTTTATAAACATGAATTTACTGTAACATACGGTTCTAACAACGGGGTTGAGGATCAAATTGCAGTGTGTTTATTGACAGACAATTGTCAGACAGGCAATGGTCAATCACTGGAAACAGTGTCATACAGGGCTATCCAAAAGTCAAGTCACAGGCGAAGAGGTCGGTTAAAGTGGCTAATGACAAAAATAAATAAACAAAACAAGGGTCTGGAAACATGGCGTGTAACATTTACATTGCAGTCTTTCACAATTACCGAATTGCAATGTTACAGGGTTTACTGTGAGTTTTCAAAATTGTGATAAAAATCACAGTTTTAATGATACATGCAATTTTAAATTGTACATTTAACCATATTCTTTTCTTGTTTTAACTGTAGTTTATCTTTAAACTGGCAACCATGACAACATTATTAGTAGTAATAGAGTAGTAGTAGAGTTTTCTTTTTTTGTGTGTAAATGATTTGGATTTAGTGCTGCCTCAGTGACTCTGTGTCAATCTGACCCTCTGTGCTTAATCAGATTTGTACAGGTAAGCCGCCCGCAGGTCTGCTCCAAAGGAAGTGATTGAGACATCAAAGCAGAAGACAGACATGGCAGCGACTGTGTGTGTGTGTTAACATCTCATTGAGTGAGTAAAGCATTTATTCAGGACAGGCGGCCTATCAGATGGAGCAAAGCTGTACCTGAATGAAGCCTCTCTTCCTGTTTATCACTTCTCTCTCCTTCACCTTTCTTCCCTGACACAAAAAATGCAGCATCAAATCAAAGGTGCTCTTACAAAAGACTCGCTAGAAAGTGTGTGTTGTTGTGAAGCGCCTTGTGTTTTCATTGAGTTGGCAGGGAAAGCTGCAGAGTGAGACAGTGAGATTTCAGCACGCTGTAGCATGTCAGTTATGTGGGCGGCTGTACATTCAGAGCACATGGTGTCTGCTGTTTCCACATGCTCATTCATGTTGATAAATGCACTGCGCAAAATGAACTCGCTTCAGTTCACGCTAATGGCTCAATCAATATGCGACTGTATGGCAAGTATCAACTATTGTGTTAGATAACACTGGCGTTCTAGGATGAAATAGTTATAGTAATATGTAAAAGTTCTACATTGTAAAAATAAATAAATATATATGCATAAATATAATCTGAAGACGTAAATGTAATTCTTAAATTTAAGCAAAATATGTTTGCATTTAATGCTTTGTTGATATATATATATATATCCTGAATATGTAATTGTGTATGTTTACATGTAAAAAATGTGCACAAAATCCAATCATAGAGATCTATATATTTGTAAATCCGCATAAAAAAATGTACATTAGAAAAAATAGGTAACAATTTATAAAAAATAAATCTGAATATTTAAACATGAATCTAACATTTTCATGTAAGTATTTCTAAGTCCAACAAGTAAAATGTAACCTAGCATATATATATTTTTAGATAATATTTACATCTAGGAAAAACTCCATAGTAAAATATAGATATTAATACATTAAATCTTACAGCAATTTTTTTCACATGCATATTTTCCATATTAAAATATATTTTATAAATCTCTAAAAATGTAAATGCTGAAATTATGGGTCAAAATGTATTAATAAATTTTTAACCGTTAATATAAACAGGTAAATCGGTATACATGTCTAATCTGAATGCTTATATAATTACATTTTGTAGTTTGTTGCGAACTAATTTGTAAAGAAAATAATTAGCTCTATATTTGTACATTTACAAAAAAACATATGTATATAGATTTGGTGCATATATATATATATATATATATATATATATATATATATGTTTAGTGTGATTTATGCCTTAATTAAAGCTTTCACACCTGTTTTATTAGCAAATAATCATCCTGTCAGATGGAGTCTAGTTCTACAATCTACTCTCATTTGTTCAATAAATGACCACAGAGCCCACCCTGCCATTATCTCTGTCTGTGTTCTCGCCTCGGGCTAAAGTGCATTAGTCTAGCATCAGACTCGCTCTAAGCTACTCAACACTGATCCAGTGCAGCCTGCTGGAGCCTGCCAACTCTCTGCTGTACACAGGGTTACAGCTCTAAATGAGGAAACCGCCCAGGGCCATCAGAGAAAGAGAGATATGCTGTGTTTGCTGCTGGATTAATACTGTTGTTATGAATTTAGTGAAAGGTCAGAGGTTAAAGGACGGTGCTGGCTGAGATCTGTGATAGCAGTTCGTCTCCCTCGAGACTGAAAGAAAACCACAGTGAATCCTGCCCAAAGACACTACAAATTAGAGGATTACACTGTTTTTCTTGAGAGAGATGAGGGAATGAGTGGCAGTTAGCAGTGCAATTACCTATGCTTTATTACTGAAAATTGTGCACCAAAAATATGTAGCCCTGCCTGTTCATGTCTGTTTGTATTACCTGTCTTTTACTGTGGTCTCAACTATATCAGACGAATGTGTGAACTAATGAAACCCCTCGCTTCTCTCCACCTCTATGTATTAGAGAGACAGAGTCCGCCCTAAGATCTGTCATAATGGTGGTATACCGGATCAATCTTTGTCAAGCCTGCCTCAACACAGCCCCATTCCCAAAACACACACATGCTCTTAAAGAGCATAGAGGCACCACTGACCCCCTCAGCTGTTTGCTGTCTCCTGTGCACAGTGTGTTGTAGGACGGAGTAAAGTATATCCCCCTAGCCTAAGGACGCATGTCTGGACTCAGCTACTGTAACACCAGAGGGGTGGGGGTGTGGGGGTCATAGAGGGATAAAAAGGAAACTCGAGCAAGCTTCGACTCATCTCTCCCTGTGGTTCTGCTCACCATCACCTCAATGGCTGACAGATTAGTTTATTTTTAGGTGTGTAGGAATGCTTGAAGGGGATACGAGAAATGTTGGCTGTGTTTCATAGAAATGCAGAAATGTTCAAATCAGGGGAGATCAGGGTTTTTTTCTGCAGAGATAATCTGCAACCCTGATCAAATTCTCTTGCTTGTAAATTTCTTGTTCTGATATGTTTGATTAGTGTTGGAAGCTAAAGCGGTCCTCTAGGGTTATAGTTGAGAAAGCCTAATATAGACTGTGGGCAAATGCATCCTTGTGCCTCATTAGATCCAACTTCATTCCCTGAGTCCTCACAGTTTTTATTTTGTATGTTCCTCATGCCTCGTTTATACTGAGTAGTGTGGTTCAGTACAGTACATTATGTTCGAGACGGGTCACCTTGATCAGGCTTGTGTTTCCACTGTTAACAGTACCCTTACATAGTAGGTGTGGTGTGTGACAAAACAATGAGATGGACATCATTCGCACTTGGAGAAGAAAGCTGTTATTGTCTGCTCATATGTCGGTTCCATTGCACATTCAAGTTCATTATTTCAAATGTAGATGAGCATCAAGTTTGTGAGAATAGTAAGAGAGGAAGCAGCCCAACTTGGAAACAAAAATATATATATGTATGTACTGTACTGTACTGTACTGAATCATTATACTCAGTGGAAATTCATAGGTGTGTATGACCTAATAGACTTGCAAAATGGTCAGTGTTTTGAGCCTCCAGGAGCATGGCTGGGCCCTACTCAGTCTGAAAGGCATAATAACCCTTTAAGTTGAGAATTTGTGAAAGTGACCATTGCAGGTACTTGGGGTGGGATTCTTTAGGGACTATAGGGAATAGATTAGGAAAGTCACAATCCAATTTCAAAATGATTCTTTACCTATGTTTCCCCCTATTTATTCTGCTGTATATTTACGTACATCTTTAAAAATGTATTTGCATTACAGGTACATTGATTCCTTTTCCTTCAGCTTCCTTCACCTTTATTTATCAGGAGTCACCACAGCAGAATAAACCGCCAATTTATCCAGCATATGTTTTACGCAGTGGATGCCCTTCCAGTCACAACCCAGCACTGGGTAACACATATACACTCTCGCATTCACACACATACACTACAGCCAGTTTGGCTTATTCGATTCACCTATACCGCATGTCTTTGGACTGTGGGGAAACCCACACCCAGAGGAAACCCACGCGAACACAGGGAGAACATATAAACTCCACACAGAAATGCCAACTGACCCAGCCGGGGCTAGAACCAGTGATCCTGTTGCTGTGAGGCGACAGTGCTAACCACTGAGCCACCGCGCCGCCCTTATTACAGTTAGATTGTAATTGTAATCTCTGTATGACAGTACTGCCATCTTATTAAAAATTTTAGCCCCTGTGAAATTTCAACAACTTTTCAACTTTCAACTGTATATAAATGGCCTATATTTGGACTTTGGAATTGCTTTTAATTCAGAGTCACAAAACTAGGTTTAAAATACAGTAGCTAAAAAATGCTTAATTCTTTCACTTTCATTCACAACCTGCATTTGTAGAACATAAGCCACAAGCCTTCACTCATTTGTAATGGAGTGTGCTGCAATGGTGACGTGATTATTTTATAGTCAATGACAATGCATCACATTAATGCCACTTTGTCTGCCTCCTGTAGTTTTTCTAAAGTTGGTCACACACTGGATGAGAAGCACAGTGCCTTCTATATAGTCCTTAAGTTTATTCATCCATCACAATCTCATTTGCGTACAGGGAAAGAATTCTTGAATCGAGTATTTATCCCACCCCTAGCAGATTAGAAGACAATCTATGAAAAATTGGGAAAAACTTGCTGTGCTTCATAGAATTGCAGTTATGTGAGAATAAGTAGACAGAGACCAGAGTTGCAAATTCCAGTTCTAGAGGTCAGTTTTCCTGCAGAGTTTATTACCAATCCTGATCAAATTCTCAATGCCTGTATCTTTATAAAGGCCTTGATTGTTTGAATGCATTTCATTAGGGTTGGAGCTAGACTTTGGAGGAAGGTGATCCTTTAGGCCCAGAGTTGAAAATACCTTATACTCTGAGATCTGACAAAGTAGATCGCAGAGACAAAGTAGACTTGGAACATGTTCAGTGTTTGGGGACTCCAGGAGCATGGCTGGGAACTATAGCCCTACTCAACCCTTTAAAGGCAGAGGACTATTCAGCAACTAGGGCACGTGTGTGTCATAATGAAGCATTGTGGAAAGCAGTAAAAATCAATATAAATTCCCCATTTTATCTTTGCGCTACAACAACAATAAGACTATCTATACATTGTTTGGGTCATGTAACAATAAAATTACTTTGTCGAAGAGACCATTGCATGTACCCTGTGTTAACAGACATATAAAAGAGTTCATTGTAAAGGGATTTGGTTGTTCACTTTCATTTGGAATGCCCCTGTGATAATGCCCCTTTTCTGAAGTGCCCTTCTTTGTGTGGAATTTGCCCTATTTCTTATGGTAGCAGCTTAGGTTGAGTAAAGAAGTACTGAGCTCTTGATGTAGCTATATGTTTTTTTGTTTATGCTATGAGAGGAAAAGAGAGGTTTTGATATCAGAGGACAAAAGAAGTTGTCTTGGCAGCTCAAGGAGAAATTTAGCTTGTTCTACGGAATTTGAAGGAGGTCAAAATTAATGAGAAGCACTGTGACAAAATGCAATACTGCAAGAGGAGAAAATCTTTTCCCGATGGGATTAGTCGTCTCTGAGGACTCCTTAGTTAGCTGAAGCATAGAAAGTTGTGCAAACAAAACATAAAAACATACAAATAAATAAAAGTAAAACAGTCCTATTTAATTTCAATTTGATTAAAATGTAAAAGTCTAGGAATTTAAATAACCTTCCCAGGGACACATATATTTTTTTAAATATGTTTTCTTAAATATAACAGGTTTTATGGCATCTGGTTTCTATGGCATCTTTGTGGAGTGAAAATGTTCTGCAGTGTTATCAGAACCTAACTAGGACATCATTAAGTAAGTTCTGTGGTGTCGTAGGGATTTAAAAGGCGCTGTCATATCATGGGAACTAAAAGAGGTTCTGGAATATCATTGAAAATGAAAACGTTAGCTGAACAGAGCACTCTGATAAACAATTATAAAGTCAAGAAGGAACACAAAGTATTTTTTTTTAATTTAGTAAATCTTTCAAATATTTGCAAACAATATGGATTATTAGAGAGAATATTTCCATGGTAAGTTACAAATACTGTGAAAATTGTACTTAATCCTGCGCCCGGCAGGTGCTGACAGACTAATTTTCTCACACAGGCTCAGAACACGCACTCTACCTTCAGTCAGCTGCCGCCCGTTTGGTGTGTTCATGTGCAGCTTTTTGGTCCAGATGGAACCAGACTTGAGCCAACACGAGGCGACAACACAGTTGGTTTTCATTGGTGCTAGTTCTTTGGCATTGGCTTGATGTGTCCTGGCCTTTAAGGCAAATTCACACAGCACAGACAAATGCCAACAAACATCCATTCATTCATTCTTTTCGGCTTAGTCCCTTTATTGCCAACAAACATCAACAAACAAATTGGGGATTGCATTTAGATTGTTGTGAAAAATTACTGTCATGTTCACATTGCCTAAACTGTTGACATGTACACTAATTTAAAATCATTATTAAATCATCCTTCTCAGGGCTAAAATGTAAAGCATATCTGGTCCGTGGTCAGATTAAGTCAGAGTTTGTTTGAGTTGCTGTTTTTTGGAAAATCATACAGTATCACATTGCTCAGACATTCCACAATTCAACAAATGCTGAACGAATGTCAATCAGATGAAAACAAACTCCAACCAATGGCAATAGACACCGACTGAGGTAACACAATGATCCAACAAACTCCAACAGACTTGATTGTGGGCATTTGTTTATGCAGTGTGAATTATATCATACTTAACTCAAACTTTACAAGGTTCTACAGCATCTTGTGAACTTAAAAAAGTTCTTTGATATCATAGTAACTTAAAAAGGTTAAGCGTATCATTAGAATAAAAAAGATTCGATGACATCATTGGATGTCAAGTTCTGTGACATCTTAAGAACCTAAAACAGTTCTGTGACATTATAGAACCTTTGAAAGGTTCAAAGGAATCATCTTAACTTAAAAAAGCTCTGTGACATCATATTAATTTAAGTGTTCCAAAAGATCATTTGAACTTTAAAAGGAATCATATGAAGATAAAAAAGGTTTAGCATCATCACAGTAACTAACTTCAGTGGATTCACAGGAACTTCTAAAGGTTCCTTGGTAAGCTTTATTTAAAAAAATGCTGTCGCTTTGTTATTTATTTGTGCTCGTATCTGTTGGTGTGTTGCCCCTGTCTTCCTCTCCAGCCGTGCTCCTTTGTTCTTGGTGTGATTTGTCTTTAGTATGTGCTGATCGGGGTAGACACAACAGAACACCAACCAACAACAGGAAGAGTAATGTCACCCCTTGAGCTATCTCTCTCTCTCTTCACAGAGATCAGCTCTGCCCGTCTACCCAAACAGACGTTCTCCCAGACAATAGCTTCAATTAGAAGTTTAGTGGATGATGGTCCTGTGATCCAAAACACAGCCGCGGGGCCAGAGGCTATATCATCTCTGTCTCATCTTGGTGTGCGTGTTTGTCAGACTTTAACTCATGCACACCTGACCATGTTTTTTTCCACAAAGCCTCTTTTGTCTGATGGAAAGACACCGAAAACAAAACGCAGACAATAACGGAGATTAAACAAGATTAGGCAGGTAATTACATCCCACCTCTCGCTCACTTCCTATGATGAAGAGGGAACCTGGACTTTACTTGAACTTGTTAAGCTGCTTTGACACAATCTATATTGTAAAAAACGCTATATAAATAAACTTGAATTGAATTGAATTGAATGTTTTGCATCTTGTTCCCAGAAATTATACAGGGTGTCACAATCAGCACCCTAGATCTCGAGTTCATGGGTTAGTAGGTTGTGTACACAAATTTGGGCTCTGGTAAGTACCGTGATGAGACATTGGGACACACGAGTGTTATATGCCAACGTCCTCATTGTACATCATCAAAAAATTATAAACAACAGCAGATCTAATATTTTCATTTATATTCATTTTACAAAGTTTTTAAAAGAACATTATAGCTAAATAATTTTATTGTTTCATGAACCAGCAATATTTCAACCATTAAACAAGTGTTCTAAACCTGCTAGCTATGTTCATTCATGTTAAAAATACAAAAAATATATTAAGCGTCTCTCGTTTGTTGTTATGTTTAATGATTTGATTCATTTGATTCTATCATTAAGGGTACATAGTGAGCATCAATGCACCCTACTTTTTACAGTTCATTGTGTGAACTGTTTCATTGCACTGGAAGTAGTTTACGGTTGAGACAGCACTTAAAATGGCTGACGCCTTAATCAGTGCACTGACTACTAAACAAGGGTGCTAACTGAGACACAGATATCTTTCTTTTTAAGTGCCTCAGCATAAAAGGTGTCCATATTTGTTCTCATAAGTTTGTCATTTCACACAGAGAAGAGACTGTCTACCTTCTTGGGTTTGCAAGCAGTGCTGTGTTTGTATAGTCCAAGGCCGTCCGGGGTCATTTGTGTGTTTGTGAACGTGTGCGGCGCGGTTGGTTTAGTCTGCGTTTGTGTATAGATGACGTCCATGTGGTTGTATATTGACACTGTGGTTACTGAGGTTTGGAGAGGTGTTTGTGTATCTGTATGCTGGTGCGCCCGTGTGGAACCAGTGGTTTTTGCAGCCATGTTTTGTAAGCCGATCCCCAGTGTTGTGGTGATTTTAATGGTGAAGTTTGTCAGTAGGGTCTTTTTCATATCGGTTTTCGAGGCGCTTTATTAAATGCATGTGTGGATGTTTGAGTAGAGGCTGGCGGTGATGAGGTGTTTGTGCGTAGTTTTGCGAGAATAAGTGTATACTGTAATAATGAGGTGTTTGTGTGTATGCGTGTGTGTATTGTTATAAAGAGGAGGGGGCCTGTTTACAAAGTAGGTTTCAGCTGAGCCTCGTTCTCTGACCTCACATTCCTGAATCGCCGCTAATCGCCTCCGTCTGGCAAACTCTCACTCTCTCTTTCTCATCTCTCACACTCACTATTCTGCTCATTCTTTTCTCCAGCTCCTCAGTTGCTCAGGGCTTTTTAGACTGTTTAGTTGATTCTTAGTGTTGTTTGCAAAGGCAAGCATTGATTACTCTTACTCACATTTGGGTATTGGGTATTTGGGCATTGGAATATGAACACTTTCAAGTTTCACTTTAAATAGTAAGTAAACGTACCAAAAACATAGTTTTATTTTGTCCATTAGTTTATTGTGTTTATATATGAAAATTCCACATAACAGTCCCTACTCTGCCTCTAATTGGCAAACGATGGAAAGTACCCTATCTAAGCCAATCATCACGATCTCAGTTACACCACGTTCACAGACACACCAATCATCATCACTGGTTAGTTATGTGTCCTGCCCCAGGGCCGAACACACACACCCACCCCAGTGAACTCAGTGAGGTCCTATGGCTGAGAGAGCTTCAGTGTTCACGATAGAAGGACTATTTTTCATACTTAAAGGAGTTTTTGTTCTAACTAACACCTTGAATTGATATATTAGAAATGGCTTCTATTTCTTGCAGCTGAACAACAGAAAACTGACAATGATCACTTCAGATACACCTCATGTGCTTTATTCAGTGTTAAATGCTAACAATGTGAGTTTGAATGCCATTTTACATGACATTTATTGCCATACTACTGAAAGCAGCAGCAGATAGTTCACCTCAGACCTTGAAAAAGAAATAAACTGTCTGAAATTGAACTTTGAGCTGTGACTCAAAACCAACACATATCAGTGATTCAGCATGTACGTTTAATAATGTTAAAGAGGTTTAATATGTAATAATTAGATCATAAACCTTACCATTTCGTGAATGAGTGCATATTTTGTGCTTCTGAATGGCTGTAGTTAAATTTCTGTCGTGTTTCATCTGGTGCAAAAAGCCATATTGCTTATTACTGCAAATCTCATCACATAGCGTGTTGTTAGGACACGAGGATACAATGTAAACTGCTCACCTGATGTTTACATTCGTAATATTTATATTATTTACTAATTAATAACCTCATGTGGAACTCTGAATGTGCGTCTCATTTCGAATTTTGCTATGGATTCATTTCGGTCACGGAACACATGCTTTGAGTGCCTTTCTGAATGAATGAATGAAATATGTGGTTTTCCAACAAGGCAAGCCCGAGTGCTGAAATATAATTGGCTAAAGTGGCAGTGGGCGGGTTAAAAGAACCAAAACAAAGACAGTCAATCTGGCACGTAAGGGATTCAAGTACAAAATGCTGAATGTCAAAGTTAAAAAATGTCAGTAATTGTTATTTTAGACATTTATATTTTATTATTGAAAGTACAGGCCAAGTTGAAAAAAAGTCATTTTGAAAATATAAATATAATATAAATAAAGAGATGATAAAAGTTCCAAAGGAAGCTTCAGCAAGACCTTCATATACTGTAACTAAAAGAAGATATTCTATCGGAAGCTTCATATATTAATTTAGCATGCAATTACATTGCTTCTGTTCTTCTCCTTCATTATTTGTGTTGTAAATTTGAATTGTATCTCAAATTACGTTTACAATGTTCTGTTACTTCTTCTAAATAAAAACTTTTCTACTTGATAGATGGTAAAAGATGGTAGACAAATCTGGGAAGTCACACTCAATACTTTTGAGTCTTGACAGTCTGTGAGCAACTGACAACAAACTCGATTGAGTTGAACAGAACACTAGCAACCACATAACAATGCATTAAAAAAAACTTTCCAGATCACCACAGCAAACACCACCATAGTGTTGCATAGCGTTTTTTGTGTTTACAATCAATTATACCAACACACATGATCTACATCAGAAAACTAAAGCCCTTTTGCCTGCTTTTCTCCACTCTCCGCTGTTGTTCCTTCTTATTTTATTATTCTTTCACGGTGAGCTCATTCTGGGCTGTGGTTCTCAGAAGTGTAAATTAGAACCAGATCTTTTCTTTGCGAGTGAGGTCAAGACTGTTTCTCATCTAATGTTCTGTTCCCCCTCTCTAGTGAAAAAAAATGGCCCAGGCTGAAAGCAAATTGTGCAATTCCACGCAGCCGTCTCTGTCCTGCTTTCCCATAATCTTCATCCATGTTCTCTGTGTGTTCTCTCCTTCAGCCAGGTGCTGGAGTTTGCTCGCAGCTGCTTGACAGATTATGTGCGGCCAGTCAGTGGTTTTGGAGGTTTGTTGTGAAGCTTGAAAGAGAGTGTATCTGCGGTTAAAGTGACCTCACAGTGCTCATTTAGACTCATGTGTGCTGCTTGTCTTCTGTGTGTAGCGTGTTTGCACTGGGCTTGAGCAAAGCCGGCTTGTGGCGTGTTTCTCGGTAAGGACTGAATCGCGGTTGTGTTTGTCTCTGAGATGCCAGGGTTTCTGGGCCATGACTTTTTGGATGCGATGCTAATGGACTTGTGTCGATCTGTTAACTTGACATGCAGTTGGCTAGTGTTTTTTTTTATATGTTCTAACAATGATTGAGAACACTACTATATAGGGTTTAGACTTGGGATGCACTATAGGATTATTTTTGGCCCATTTAGATACTGATATTGGTCAGTTGCATAGAATACTATACAGCAGGGCTTTGTAAGTAATCAAAGTTAAATTATGATTTTAATTTTGGCTTCCAGCAATTATGAGAAACAATAATCGCGATTAAACAATTATTGCGTAATATCCCTTCACCTTTGTGGTAGTCTGCATATGGTAGCACAATTTCACATAAAAATAAGGAACATCATGTAATGAGACGTGCTTGATGTATTTAAGTTCATTCGATTCATAGAACTAGCATTTGAATGATTCTCTAGCATAATGTCTAAAGTGATGACAAAACAGGTGATTTTGCTCACATTTTAAGATTATAAGGCTGAACCGCATGAAATGCATTAGTCTACAGAGATTTCCCATGATTTCTCTGTTGCAATCGGGAGATCACAATAATTACCACGAAAAAGCTAGAGCAAAACACTACCAGATTAGTATGGTATAAATACAGCACTACAAAACACAAAGGAGAGAGATCAACTTAGAATGTCAGCTGTAGTTTAAAACGTATGCTGATAAAAGGCTGTTTTTCTGCCCTAGGGACTTATTATGCGGTCTCTGTTGCCCTCTATTGGCAGAACGTCAACTGTCTTTGCTCTGCTCAGTATGACTGATCAGAGGCTGATGGCCGCATTAAATCTCTGAAATTATGAATATTTAAAATAGGCACTATCCTTATAAATAAACTGCATAGTTGCAAATTAAGCAACTACATTTTTGTCTACAACGCCTTAAAAGTACATTATGTTGTTCAACAGCTGCAATATTTGTCAAACTGTAGTCCCCTGCTTGCCACTCATGGGTACAGTAATACACAAGGGTGAAGAGGCTGTATGAGTGCTGTTATTACTTTAATAACTCATCAGCCAATCAGATTCGAGAACCAGACAGAACTGTTATGTGTGTGT
>CAIGQW010054088.1:2006638-2030981 GCA_903798125.1 Danio choprae | reverse complement strand
TATATATATATATATATATATATATATATATATATATATTAATTAACCATCGGTATCAGCCCTTTTTATTTTATTTGCAATAATAATTTAATAAGGTAATCCAATATCGGCTGATAAAATATTGGTGACCAATACATTGTGCATCTCTAGTTTAGGCAGTATCGTGATCATATATACTTTGGGGCTGTTGAACACTTATTTGTCTGGTGAACATTTTAAGGCATGCAATTATTTTCAGATAAACACACAGCTAAAGTTGTTCATGCAGTATTCACCGCATTAGTTTCATATCACCAGTGATTTCAAAGCTATAGTAGTCAAAAAAGTTGAATTCAAACAAAACAAAAAGGTTTATATGAAATGCATAAGAAAATAGTACTACACACAGGAGCTGTCGGAGCACAAAAACTTGACAAATATGTAGAAATACATCAAAATAATACATCTATGGTTTAACAATTGAAAGTAAAACAAATATAAATGCAGCCAACGAATAAGTATTAGTTATGGTAATGTATTAATAGTAATAATAATAATAAAAATAAAAATAATAATAATAATAGCAACAATACTGGGGTGTATGTGGGGGGAGGGTTGACATCACATGGCATTTTGCAATCTGAACTTCGTCATAAAGTTTACAGATATATTGATATTGACTCACAGTAATAAGGGTCTCTCTATGATAATATGCTTTGGTGATCTTAATCGCAGTTGTGTTCATCTCCAAGATGCCAGCATTTCTGGGCAGCAGATTTTGAATGCGATCTGCTAATGGACTTGTTTTGAAACTCCACAGGCACACTGGTGCGTTAATGGAACAACATATAGAATGTACCTCAATCAATAGCATTGACTGGGTCTAGGGTTATAAACGCAGAGTAAAGAGACCGGTGGATATGGGCTATTGCATTACCGTGTGGATCCATTAGTGATGTCCTCTAGATAAGCGAGTCTGCTTGGGTGGGTCACTGATCCTGACATCAACACTCAGCATTAATGGAAGTGTTTCGCTGCATTTTACACAGTACTCCAAAATGGCATAGATTTTTACCAGCCCCTCTGGCCTTGTTCCATAAACAAATTCGATAGAAGTGTCACTGATACAGCAGGCTTTAATGACAGTAGACACCTGATATGTGTTCAGTGATTTAATAACTTTAAGATGGCAAAACTGCTACATTTGAGCAGATGTCTTAGTCAAAGAGGTAGTGTGTTATTAAAAACACGCAGTTTACAATATATGCAGTTACTGTTATTTAATGAACAAATCTGATTTTAAAATTAATTATCTAACAAAGTCACAAGTGTCAGGCGGACAAAGGGTAAATATTAACTTTGGCCCTGATTTAAAATGTGTTTTCAGTGATCTCATCACATAAGCGGTCAGTTGAGATGGATTCCAATTGGTATTAAAGGCAGAGTAGGTGATTTAGCTATCCTGGTTGAAAGTCTCTTCACATCCCAGTAGCACTCATTAAAGATGGCATACAAAGAAAATCTGGATGTTCCTAGACATAGCTAAATAATAATAGTTCAGTACATGGAAATGACATACTATGAACCTCAAACATAATTGTTTCCTTGTTCTCATGCAAATACAGTGAGTGTAAAACTCTCGTGAAAATCAGGTCAGTTGGAACAATACACAGAATGTTACATTGCACACTGGATTATTAATATGCTTGCCCCAGGCTGTGTTTGATTGACAACAGTGTTTCCTAGTGAGATTACAACAATGGTAATTGTTTACCGTTATTTGTAAGTTGATCTATGCTTGTATTATACACTTACCGGCCACTTTATTAGGTGCACCTTACTAGTACCGGGTTGGACCCCCTTTTGCCCTCAGAACTGCCTTAATCCTTCATAGCATAGATTCAACAAGGTACTGGAAATATTCCTCAGAAATGTTGGTCTATATTGACATGATAGCATCACACAGTTGTTGCAGATTTGCCGGCTGCACATCCATGATGCGAAACTCCTGTTCCAACACATCCCAAAGGTGCTCTATTGGATTGAGATCTGGTGACTGTGGAGGCCATTTGAGTTCAGAGAACTCATTGTCATGTTCAAGGAGGCAGTCTCAGATGATTCGCGTTTAATGACATGGCATTATCTTGCTGGAAGTAGCCATCAGAAGATGGGTACACTGTGGTCATAAAGGGATCGACATGGTCGGCAACAATACTCAGGTAGGCTGTGGCATTGACACAATGCTCAATTGTTACTAATGGGCTCAAAGTGTGCCAAGAAAATATCCCCCACAACATTACACCACCACCATCAGCCTGAACTGTTGATACAAGGCAGAATGGATCCATGCTCTCATGTTGTTGATGCCAAATTCAGACCCTACCATCCAAATGTCGCAGCAGAAATTGAGACTTATCAAACCAGGCAACATTTTTCTAATTTTCTATTGTCCAATTTCTGTCCAAAGCCTGTGTGAATTGTAGCCTCAATTTCCTGTTCTTAGCTGACAGGAGTGGCACCCGGTGTGGTCTACTGCTGCTGTAGCCCATCCGCCTCAAGGTTCGATGTGTTGTGCGTTCAGAGATGCTCTTCTGCATACCTTGGTTGTAACGAGTGGTTATTTGAGTTACTGTTGCCTTTCTATCAGCTCGAACCATTCTCCTCTGACCTCTGGCTTCAACAAAGCATTTGCGCCCACAGAACTGCCACTTACTGGACATTTTCTCTTTTTCGGACCATTCTCTATACACCCTAGAGAAGGTTGTGCATGAAAATTCCAGTAGATCAGCAGTTTCTGAAATACTCAGACCAGCCTGTTTGGCACCAACAACCATGCCATGTTCAAAGTAACTTAAATCACCTTTCTTCCCCATTCTGATGCTTGGTTTTATGCCTAAATGCATTGAGTTGCTGCCATGTGATTGGCTGATTAGAAATTTGCGTTAACGAGCAGTTAGATAAACTAAGAAAGTACCTAATAAAGTGGCCAGTGAGTGTACTTACCATGTACAGTACAGTGGAAGTCAAAATTATTAGCTCTGTGAATATTTTTTTCAGTTGTAGTATTGCTCAGATGACACGTCAATCTGACACGGATGGTCCTGCCAAATTTCCACTGGTTTTACCTCCATTTTGTGGGTCCAAATAGACTGAAAAAAGCCCTTTAACTTCTCCCCCAACCTCCCACTGGCCTGCAGACACCCATACTAGTGGATGCTGCTCTCTCAATGGCTGTAGGTAATCGCTGATGTTATTTTCAATCAGAACATATTTCACACGGCATGATTTTAAATCACAGATAGGTCCAGATAATTTACATGCCAAATATCTCACGGGTGTCAGTGACTCATCTGCGATTCTCTTAGATCGCGTCTTTGACACTGTGTGATTGTTACTCACGTGAACGAGCACCGATTTGCATGTGATTTCTCAAAACCTGTCGGCAAGTCAAAATTGGGGCTAAAATCATCTCGGCATAAGGGGGCAGTTTTGTGAAGCAGGCAGCCATGCATGATCTCATCTGTTTACAGCACATCATATAGCAAAATACAAGTATAAACAGAAAAAAAACTGCATAAAGTCTGTTTAAATGTATTTTATTTTTTGAACGTTTAACTTGTATATTGTGAAATTTGCCACCCATGTTGGTAATGAGGCAACAGAACTCATCTTTTTATATGGAAGTTGATATTGATTAGGATGCGTTTTTGCATACCTCTGTGTCATGTCATCAGGCACATTCCCACTATGCAGACTGACAAGGTGTAAGTCTACCAAAGCATCTGAAAATGCCTGCAGTCTTCCAAAAACGCTTCGCTGCATTTAAAACAGCACCTTGTGACATTGCTGTCGTTCTAAAATTGGAGCACTCTCATCGAAAACAACCGAAGATGTGTGTGCCACAGCATTACATGCTTTGGTGGTTGTTCACTCTTATTATGTTGCTACTGTAATATTATTCAATTCTGGTCTCATAACCATTCATATTTTTTGGAGGAAGAATGGCTTTGGACTACTATTTGGACTTACGGTAGCTTCTTTGACATTGCCTTTCATTCATTTAACATCAAATGAATCTCTTGTGAGCATTTGTAATCAGATTTCATTGAGATCCTTCCTTATTTTATCATGCACTATATACTTTCTTTGGAGCGCTCAGTACTATGTAGTGAATTAATCCATTACACAGTTTATGATTTAGCGGGAAAGCAAGTGAACTAAAAGAATGTGGATGATATCAATCGCAGTTCAGGTCTATTGGTACAACTCGATATGTTTTCGTGTGCTTTCTTACAACACATCCCATAATGATTATGTAGGTCAGTAGACAGAATGAAGGGCGGTACCATCTTTTACAGTATGTCTCTTTTTCTATACAAATTTAACCACCTGAACGTTTAAACTATAAATACAATTCAACAGGAATGGGGTAGTGTTTCTTAGGGGCAGAGGCTCAAATGTAAAAAAATATGTTTTCACGGTCTAGGATTCACTGGCAGATATATTCAATCATTCTATTTGGTGTAATAATATGTTTGTGCCAGTTTCATGTATTGTGACTAAAATTGGACAAAATTGTAAATATTGGTACTATTCAAACCAAAGTATTTTGTACACCCCAATAAAAGTTTTGGGATGAAATATGGAATAAAATTATAATTAACAGGAAAACATTCAAGGATTTAGATTAATTTATTGTAGGTTGTACTAATTCATGCAACATTCATAAATTTATATTAAGTATACTATATTTCTCATCCTAAAGGGGTATACTAATAATTTTGCCTGGTCAAATATTTCCCATGTGATGTTTAACAGAGCAAGGACATTTTACAGAGTATATCTATCTATCTATCTATCTATCTATCTATCTATCTATCTATCTATATATTTCTGGGGGAAAAATATTTCTGGTCTTTTTTAGTGTGGCTGGAATAAAAGCATAATTATTTATTAAAAAAAGGCCAAGGCCCTTGAAAGGGGATCTATTATACCCCTTTTTTAGATATAAGATATAAAATATATTTTTAAGATATAAAATAAGTCTCTGATGTCCCTAGAGTGTGTATGTGAAATTTAGGCACAAAATACCCTCAAATAATATTTTATAACTCGAAACAATTCGAAACAACCCTTTTTAGGCTTTGATCCAAATTTGCCATTTTGGTGGCTGTCGCTTTAAATTCAAGTCAGATTGTGCTCAGCATGCTGGGAGATTCAAAAACTGTGCTGCGTCCCAATTAACATACTTATACTACGTCCTAAAAGTATGTACTTTTTTGTAAAAGAAAAAAGTATATACTTGTGAGTGTGTAACAGAAGAGTATGCAAGCTTTGGGACATACTACTTCCTCGTTAACAGATCGTTATGTTACTTAGTTACGTCCCCTGTCAATCATCAATACCTACCTCATTGGAGAAGCAGAAGCAGGATAATCCGCCATTCGTGAGTCTTTTCATGCAGAGAAATCTCCTCAGATCTTTGGGTGATGATGTCCAAGCATATCTTGAAATAATTCACTTTGTTATTGCAGATGAAATATAACATGGAAAACACGGTTTAAACATGTTCCAGTTGGCTGGATATTAATTAACAGTCATTTAAACAATTTACCAAAGCCTCTCTACTTGACGGTTTGTCTCACGCTTCCACCATGTTTGTAGTTTGCTTACACTTTTTACCCGAGCTTGTAGTTCTAAACAAATTCACATCCAACGTGCAATGTATTGTGGGCAATATTACCAGTTAGAGTATGGACGCTTCTACACACAGTTTTTACCGGAAATAGTAAACCATCCGGGAACCTTTGGCATACTCTTTTCAACATACTGTGGTTTGGGACATACTTATTCTATTTGCGAATACTATTTAGGATGGATATTATGCTAATTGGGACACAGCACAAGACTAATGTCCTATGCTAATGAGGGAGAGATCGCCACTAAGGTAGTTTTACAGAATGTCAATCAAAGTGTTTCTGCAGACTGTTTTTATCAAGTGTAACATTCATTCATTCATTTATTCATTCATTTTCTTTTCGGCTTAGTCCCTTTATTAATCTGGGGTCGCCACAGCGGAATGAACCGCCAACTTATCCAGCATATGTTTTACGCAGCGGATGCCCTTCCAGCTGCAACCCATCACTGGGAAACATCCATACACACTCATTCACACACATACACTACGGACAATTTAGCTTACCCAATTCACCTATATCGCATGTCTTTGGACTTGTGGGGGAAACCGGAGCACCCGAAGGAAACCCACGCCAACACAGGGAGAACATGCAAACTGCACACAGAAATGCCAAGTGACCCAGCCTAAGCTCGAACCAGCGACCTTCTTGCTGTGAGGCGATCGTGCTACCCACTGCGCTACTGTGAGGCCCTATCAAGTGTAACTATAAATTTAAATAATATTTTTTACATTTTAATTAACAAAATAAAATTAATAATTGTTTAATATTATAAGCTGGTTATATTCACATACTGTTGCCACACAACTGTATTTTAACTCCTTATACAATGATTTTTGCATAATAGGTCCCCTTTACGAAATATATAAATATTTCAGATGGTTTTAAAGAACAAACCACTGTTGTCAAATGACTTGCATAATTAACCTAATTAACCTAGTTAAACTAATTAACCTAGTTAAGCCTTTAAATTGCAATTTAAGCTAAATACCTTTGTCTTGCGAAACAACTAACTATTATGTACTGTCATCATAATATTTGCTATTACAAAATTAGTTATTAAGTGTATTATGGTTGACATGTTTTGAAAAAAAAAACTATTCTCCACATTAAACAACACTTAAGAAATATTTGAGAAATAATTAGAATGAATTCACAGAAGGGCAAATTTATATAGTGCATATCATTTTAAGAAGGTTAAGGTAAAAGCATGTCAGTCCCGGTGTTTATTACAGTTGTGATCTCACAGTAATTTGTATGTTTAGGGAAAGGATTAGGGGCTGTCCCTCTCTCTAAAAAATAATACATTTTCATATAAATGAGCTCTTACAAATTCATAAGCCAGTAATAAAGCAGTAACTAACCATAATGTGAAGCAGTCACATTTTCATGTGAGATAAACCTGGATGAAAACTAAGACGAGGAAGTGTTTTTAATCAAAACTTTATTTCCGTTCTTCCAAAATAAAACATCACACAATAAACTGAAAGTGTGTCAGTGGGTTGTAAGGGGGATTTTTCAAGGACAGGCATTGTCGGATCCTTGACCTTTCTGCATGTGGTGCTTATGTGTTGTCCAGTTTAGCACAACTGATCTGGCTAATGGTTAACTTCACTGACGGCCGCTAGCTAATATGCTGTTTCAGTGATAAGCAGTTTCCTTAAGGGATGTGAGCTAGCGGACCACCATGAGCTGGGCCTGTGAGGACGCTATGTGTTATGTGTGCTCAGCTCAAGCATTGGAGGCTGACTTTAAGGTGCCATTTCTCCACCGATTTCCTAACCTGCCCCAAGTGTGAGCGTTTACCGATAAGAGGATTAGCACACCTGGGAAGATTATTGCTAACCTCGCCTCGTTCCTCGGCACAGGTAAACCCGGAACGCAGTTCAGAGTTAGAGTTGGCATCCTACAACCTGCAGAGTGTCTTTAGAGATTTTGTCCAAACGCAAACAGTTGTTAGCCAACTTTCCCAAAATGAAGAACCGGAAGAGCGGCAAGACTTGTAGAGTTTTGCAAAATCAAATATAGATTCAAGGACAGTTTACCAAGATTTTAATGAAAGGAGAAAGTTTCTAGCATGGGTGATATAATGTTCAGTTGCCCACCAGACGCACGGTCCGCTAGACTACATTCGCACATTCGCAGCGGTTTCACAGGATTGCACCAGCTCAGAACTCTCATTGCCTCCTGCCTATTAGAAGTCAAACACGGTGGAGGATGATGATTTGCAGTGCTCTACCATACACACCGCCTATAATTAACACTGGTTAAAGAAGTGGTTCACCAAAAAATGTACATTTACTCACTATTTACTCACCCTCAAAAAGGTTTCAAACCTTTATGAGTTTCTGTTTGATGTTGAACACAAAATATGTTATTTAGAAAAATGTCAGAAAACTGTATCCATTTACTTCCATTGTAGGAAAAACAAATGCTATGGACATCAGTGGCTTTCAGCATTTTTCAAAATACCTTCTTTTGTGGTCAACAGAAGAAAGAAATTCAAACAGGTTTGTGATAAGTAAAGAATGAGTACATGAAACAATGTTACTCAACAATTCAGCTAATAACTTTTTTGCGAGAACACTTTATGGTTTAAAGTGTATTCTAATTATATAAACATGTCATGCAATGCACAGCACAGTGACCTTTTCAGGTGAGTGTGCAGTTATAGTGTTTTCTGGTGTCTTGAAGCAGGTCAGTTTAACTGGTGTTTTTTTTTTTTTTTTTTTTTTTTACAAACGTCTTGCCACATTTGAAAGGAGAATAATTTATCAATTTGCTGTCAGCAAAAAAAATATATATTTTTTTCTTGCCAAAATAAACCTCTATAGTTTACCAATTGACAGCAAATTATAAATAAAAGCAACGAATGCAACCAATAAATAAAAATTAGCTTTTATTATTCTAAATATTAATAGCATATATACAGTTAAAGGCTAAATATTAGCTTCTATCAATTTTTTATTATTTTTCAATTATTTTCCAAACGTTTAACAGAGCAGGACAATGTTTACATTATTTACTTTTATATTTTTTTGTTCTTCTGGTTTAAGTCTTATTTCTATTAGTTTGGCAATTAGTTTCTATTAGTTTTTATTAGTTAATAAAAGCATTTTTGAATTTAAAAGTAATTTTAAAGTATTATGTACAGTACTGTCATCATAGCAAACAATATCAATTAGTTATAATATTATAATACTCTCTTTGTAATTTTTTTTTTTGATTGTTATAAGAATATAAAATAATATACTATTTTTTAAAAATTTTTTATAAGAGTTAAAGAATTTCACTGGAGGGCTAATCATTTTGCCTTCAACTGTGTGTGTTTGTGTGTTAATAATATATAATATTAATATTAATAAATGTGACATAGTTATGAGGGTCTTTATTTGTTATTTATGTATACAGTGGATCTGGAAAGTATTCATAGGGCTTCACTTTTTCCACATTTGTTTGTTACAGCCTTATTTTAAAATGGAATAAATTAATTAATTTCCACAAAATTCTACACACAATACCCCATAATGACAATGTGAAAAAAATATATTTTGAAATTGTTGCAAATTTATTACAAATAAAAAACCTAAAAAATCACGTACATAAGCATTCACAGTCTTTTCTCAATTACAGCCTTAAGTCTTTTTGAATATGATGCCACAAGCTTGGCACACCTGTCTTTGGGAATTTTTGCCCATTCCTCTTTGCAGTACCTCTCAAGCTATATCAGGTTGGATGGGAAGTGACGGTGTACAGCCATTTTTAGATCTCTCCAGAGATGTTCAATAGGATTTGAGCCTGGGCTCTGGCTAGGCCACTCAAGGACATTCACAGAGTTGTTGTGAAGCCACTTCATTGATATTTTGGCGGTGTGCTTTGGGTCATTGTCCTGCTGGAAGATGAACCGTGGAGAATGGAACTGTGGAGAACCCAGTCTGAGGTCAAGAACACTCTGAAGCAGGTTTTCATTCAGGATGTCTCTGTACATTGCTGCATTCATCTTTCCCTTTATCCTGACTAGTCTTCCAGTTCCTGCTGCTGAAAAATATCCCCACAGCATGATGCTGCCACCAACATGCTTCACTGTAATGATGGTATTAGCCTGGTGATGAGCGGTGCCTGGTTTTCTCCAAACGTAGCACCTGGCATTCACTTAATTCAGACCAGAGAATTTTGTTTCTTATGGTCTGAGAGTCCTTCAGATGCCTTTTGGCAAATTCCAGGTGGGGAATGGCTTCCGTCTGGCCACTCTACCAGACAGGCCTGATTGGTGGAAACGGTTGTCCTTTTGTAGGGTTCTCATCTCTCCACAGAAGAACGCTGGAGCTCAGACAGAGTGACCATCGGGTTATTGATCACCTCCCTGACTAAGGCCCTTTTCCCCCGATCACTCAGCTTAGATGGCCGGCTAGCTCTAGGAAGAGTCCTGGTGGTTCCAAACATCTTCCACTTACGGATGAAGGAGGCCACTGTGCTCATTGGAGCTTTCAAAGCAGCAGAAATTTTTCTGTAACCTTCCCCAGCCTTGCGCCTCAAGACAATCCTGTCTCGGAGTTCTACAGACAATTCCTTTGTCTTCATGCTTGGTTTGTGCTTTGACATGCACTGTCATGTATATATATATAATGGGTCAGTTGGCATTTCTGTGTAGAGTTTGCATGCTCTCCATATATATCTGAATAAATAAAAATAAATAAATAATACAAGTATAAAAAAAGAGCATCATGTTATCATTGTTTTTAATCTCTGATTTATCAGTAGTATAGCCAAATAACGGTTTCAAGAATAAATTCAAGGAGAAATGATATGTAGTATCCTCATCTTTTAAAACAGTCTGCCTTAAAGACAGTTTAATGACTGTAGACCTCTATTTAAAAAAGCCATCTGGACAGGAGCTTGGTCACCAACCCATTATATCTGTATCCTGCATGGAGACCAGGGCTAATGATAGAGATCTCGCTTACACACAAACACACGTGGCCGGCCCACAGAGGACCCTGCAGGGTAACAGTGTACAGGCCTATCCAAAGCATGGATGAAATGTCAAGCATGAGCCCTAGCGAAAGTGAGATCAGGGTCAGATCAGGCTGTTGCTGACGTGGAGATCAGCGCTATCTCTTCAGCAGTTTGTCTTCTTTACTTCTGCATATTCAGCAGTGCAGGATGTTGCGTCTCATCTTATCTTTGTTTGGCCTCTGCTCCTTCTGAGAAAAGCAGCTGTCGGCGATATACACACTACAAATTTAGTTCCTAAAATTCTGATTAAACTTATCAGTGTATCCAAGAGGAGCGCTCATAAGCATTTATGCTGATATACAGGTCTGTATTTGTGCTTGTTAAGGATGTTGTGTTTGAGATATAGGAATGTGTTAGAGCAGTTTGGCACTGATTGGGAACGGATTTCATGAAAGCATCTAGGGCTTTGATTTAAGTCTTTGCCATATACAAACCTACCAGTGTGATTAGAGCGTTCAGTGCATCAGATCATCAGCTTCTAAATTCAAATCTGCTTTTCCAAGATGACTTGAGCTGGACCAGAGAAAAATGTGTGCAGCGCTTTTCATAAATCATAATATATTAACAATTTTTGGCAACACTACATGATGGAGTGTTCATAAGACTGTCTGAAGCCTTTATAATCATGACATGACACATACGATAAGATTTAAAGTGTCATTTGCTCAGTCATTTTAAATGCAAAGATGACATTGTTGGGGATGTTTTTGTTGTGACTACTTGACATCAAGACAACATAACGTGTCATAAATCTCTTATAAACATGACGATCATGATGCCAGTTTTAACTAAATTATTTTTTAAAAAGAATTATCATGTCATGGTATCATGTAATTAGTTTAATTTTAATTTTATTTTATTGTATTTATTTTATTTTTTGCAACCAGCAAATGTCAAGCAAAAATGCATCCCTTCTGGTGGTGTAGTGCTTTAAGTAGACTGTATTTGTAGACTAAGGTAGGGAATAGTGAATGAGGGTATAGGGGACAATTTCGGATACAGCCAAGGTCTTCAAACTCACTAGAAACTTTCAAGAAAGTGTGTCGGAGAAACTCTTGTCGGAGAAACTCTTAAGAAAAATTCTTATTATGCATTTTGCTCACAAATCTGTGTTAAATACTGGCAAGTGTGACTGCATCTTTGTGCATGTAGACATAGCAAAGATCTTCCTGTCTGAAATTCTCATTTGTCAATAGTAAAATGACTCAATTGTTGGTCACATGAAAGCAGGGTCAATTGTGTAAACCCTTGCATTTTTAACCACTTGAAATCAATAAAGGGTTTGCACTTGCATTGAGATTTGGTCAGTTGCGTATGCGTGTCCATACATGTCGATACTCATATGTAAACAACAGCATGGATTGCACAGTTTATGTCCCACTGAATATGTTGGTCTGTCTATTTATGCTGTATAAACTGTATAAAAATGTGTTAAAGCTGCTAAATGATAAAGAAAATGACTTGGTATGCAGGAAAGGGTGCAATATTTTGACAAACTGAATTTAAAAGATACATGTGATCAGTATTAATTAAGATATAAGTCTAGTATTTAACTTACTTGACCAGAAATTATAAGAACAAACATGAATCTTGTCAAGATTCTTGTCCTGTAAATCCTGTTTCAGTTGGGTCAATCACAAACACCTTTTGTTTCTCAGTTTTTTTTCTCTTCTGCTTGATTTGTTATAACTTTTGACAGTCTATAGTACTCTAAATGTTTTTTCTGGTCCAACCAGCAAGAAATAATCAGCAAAATATGTGAGTTTTGTTCGGTTCAGTGGCATTGTTCTGTGCCTCCAAAATGGCCGACTGATGATGCACTGTCAAAATATTCTATTGTTTTGTTTATTTCAGGATACTGTAAGCTCTTAGTAAATGCGAGATAGTAATCAAGATCAGTGAACTTGGTACTTTTCTGGCATCAGAGACCTACTTTTGCACTTCTTACTATCTCTGGTATTTTGTGCGAGCATGTGTATGTGCCCTGGAAGCTAAGCGGTCACATACTCTGAGAGATTCCCTGGCAGAGACTGTGTTTTTTTGGCTGGGTTGGTTCCAGCTTAGGGAGAGAGTGGAGGGTTAATGATTAGTCTCATGCTCTGTGTGGATCAAGGGCATGGGACTGTGGGGGCCTGGGGGAAACAAGAGACCAAGAGAGAGGCAGAAAGAGAGCACAAAACAAGAACACAACAGCTGAATCACTCATCACATCTATATTCATGCTCAGCTCCTGGTACAGACCTATATTTATGCGCCAGTTCTGCGTTCTCAACATTTATTTCTAGTAATGAGTATATTTAATAATAACTAATCATTATCTCTCAGTCCATTAAAGTCTGTGTAAATTAAACGTTTGCAGTGTTAATTTTGCTAGAACATTCTTTTCTTTAGGTGAATAATTAATCTGTGGATGTTAATCCACTGAAAAAGAAGTTTGTTTTTGGTAATCTTTAATCAAATTCTGACCATTTGCCTCCGCATTTAGAGTCACGGTCCTTCTCTGTTAACATCAGTTTGAAGGCTTCAGCTACAATATTCTTAACCATCCCCCTCTTACATTTAGTTTGCTACAAGGGAATGATGTGCAGAAAGAAAGCCCTGTTCTCTACTCAATATTCCATTTCAGTTGGATGTTTGTTAATGTACTGAAATAAAAGTCTTAGCAACATCCAGTTAACGTGAATTTTAAAGATGTTGTAAGGGATTGTTTGACACATGAAACGTCACTATTACCTGTCAGATGGGACTAAATAGACCAGAGAAACTGCACTTGCCTGTGTGAAAACACAGAATTGTGTAAACTGAAAAAACAAATGTTTTTAATCAGAAAACTAGTCAATCAGAAACACTGAACATTTGCACATTTGCCTCTTATATCTTTGAAGAGTTTTGAAGAGACATACATTTTGCAAATAAGTGGAAATTGACTGACTGATTTCAGCACGTACAGTAGATCTCTTCCTTTAAAAAAAGTTGAAATTTATATTTTATTCATTCATAATTTTTGTATACATTTAATAATACCTGAATTCTGAAGGTTCAAGATCAACCAAACAAGGAAACGAACTTAGCAGTTGGCCACTTGTGGTGAGAAAGCAATCTGACCCAAATGACAAGTGAACCAAGCTGTATGATAATTTGTCATAAGAAATGCATTGCATAACTCTGTTATAGTGGCAATCAAGGCTAATATATATTTGTGTATGTTTCTGTGTCTGTGGAACAAATAAAACCAAGGAGTTTATATTTTAGTCAAAAACAAAACAATCTACTGGTCCCTTAGACAAAATGTAATTAAAGATATTTGTTACTTATAGGGGGGCAACACGGTGGCTCAGTGGTTAGCACTGTCGCATCACAGCAAGAAGGTCCCTGGTTCGAGTCTCAGCTGGATCAGTTGGCATTTCTGTGTGGAGTTCTCCCCGTGTTTGCGTCGGTTTCCTTCAAATGCTCCGGTTTCCCCCACAGGTGAATTGAATAAACTAAATTGGCCATAATGAATGAGTGTGTATAGGTGTTTCCCAGTACTGGGTTGTAGCTGGAAGGGCATCTGCTGTGTAAAACATATGTTAAGTTGGCGGTTCATTCCGCTGTGGCGACCCCTGATGAATAAAAGGACTAAGCCGAAGGAAAATTAATGAATGAATGTTACTTATTGGCCATAACATGAAATATACATTTTGTTGCACTTTATGCCTCGAATGACTTTGATTTTGACCTATTTGTTTACTGATGTATAACTAGAGTGGTCATCCATTCATTTGGAACAACATCCTGGTTCAATTGCCTAGACTATTGAGTGTTACTACCTACTGTCATAATGTTTAATCTTTAAATAAGTAATTGTTTAACAAGGAAATAGAAAAAGACACTGCAATACATCCTGTAAGGAATTCTTAAAGGAATAATCCAAGCTACAGCAGTGTGCAGAACTTAGTTTGTTTTCTACTCTATTGTCTTTTCAACACACCTGTCTGTAACAGGTGTGCCAGGTTAGCAATGGATTTGTGTGTGTTTTCCTAAAAAAGAAAATCCCTTGCACACTCCAAGTGAACCGTATTCCCTGCACAACTCGCAAGAAACTTTCCAGTCTCTGACCTCAATCCCGTATTCTTTAGGGTCTTTTCTTCTCCACATGCCTTATCTATCCAGGCTGTCATTCTCTTTCAGCCCCCACCCTTTCCCTCACTCTTTCTGCCAGAGCTATGCGTGGAATGTCATCTCCTTGGGCTGGATCTCTATTCCCATCAGGAAGATGGAATGACAGTCTCAATATCTAAGCCACATTAATGATTCTAATTGCACATAATAGAGCATTAAAGTTGTATCTGTGTCTGATCTTGTGATGCCAAAGAAACACTGAAAGGCACAGAAGAATGTTCCTCCAGGTAATTTTCGACAGGAACATTAATCCCTGTGTATGTCTCTCTCTTGACAGCCTCCATTCCATTCTTTGCCTGTGAGCTCAAAGCTGTGACTCCATACATGAGAGGCTTCTTCTGTGGGGATACCAGCATTACCTACCCTTACATAGAAAGTGAAGCCATTCCTGATAGCGTGCTTATAGCCGGGGGCATCATAATCACAGGACTTACGGTGAGAAAATGCACACATACAAAAATATCACTTGCTGAAATCCCTTCAAGGTATGCTGTAGCCAATTGTCTTCATCTACTCATCCTCAGGCTAGACTATCTTCTTTCTAGGAACACTGCATTTTTATCAAGAAGTCTCTTCTGTTCCGTGGAATTGCAAAGCATTCCAAAAAACAAACAAACAAAAAAACTCAATAGGGTTCTAAACTAAATTAAAATATTACAATAATAGTTACAATGACTTTTGTAATACCTTTAGAAGACTCATCATATGAATAATTAAGTAAATTTAGCCATCACCAATAAATTGATAACCATAGATATCAAAGGCCAGGGCAACCAGTTTGATAAAAAAAAATCTAAATTTGTGCACAATACTACAGCCTATGGCTAACTACCACAGGTGTTTTGTACCTGCATGAGAGGAAATAGCTGTCCAAACTAGCAGGTGGCCAAAGTCTGAAACCGGAAAATCCAGGTCTGAAAAATTAGATTAAGGTCCCGTCCTGTCAGGCAGGCATACGTCTACTGCTTATCTCACCTTAGGGTGGGCTCAGCAAAAGTGCATACTGAGGAAGTATAGTGGAACACCATAAAAGGAATGCTAGTGATTACCCTTCTGAAAGTTAAAATGATGAATGGGACACTCTACATCAGGTGTCACCAAACTAGGTCATGGAGGGTTGGTCTCCTGCAGAGTTTAGCTCCAACTTGCCTCAAGTTCCTAGTGTACCTGGGCAGCCGTGGCCTAATGGTTAGAGATTTAGACTTGGGATCCAAAGGTTGCAGGTTAGAGTACCAGCACTAGCAAGGATTATGAACAAACAGCACTCTTCCACAAGTCACTTTGGATAAAAGCATCTGCTAAATACTAAATTGTAAATGTAACCTAGTAAGAACTTGATTTGCTTGTTCAGGTGTGTTTGATTAGAGTTGGTCCTAAAATCTGCAGTAAACTGGCCCTCCAGCACAGAATAGGGTGACCCCTGCTCTACAGTCTAATAAACTTAACGCACACATTTTAAGATGCTAATTGTTTTGGGACAGGATGAAAAAAAAAATCTTTTTTATCTTTTGTTCTTGTGTGTTACCAAGCTGAATCAGATGGCAGTTTAACTTTGTCATTTGGCTAAAACGTCTTATTGTAAAATATGCCACAAAAACTAGTTTGGTTTTGTGAACTTGATGATTCATTTGAAAGATTCCACTGAAAAGTCTTATGACCATGATAAGGAGAGATATGGTGGATGTCAATAATACATACCAATGTTTTTTTCCTGTTTCCCCACACATAACTATTGGGATAGCTTGAGAACTACTTTAGTGCTTTCCAATTTTCAAAGCTTGACATCTAATAATTTAAAAATAATTTAAAAGGTCATATCAATTAAACAACATGAGGGTGAGTGAATGATGACAGAACATCATATTTTTTTGTGCGGTAACTATCCTTCGAAGAGACTTAGTGTTCACAGTAGTATTAGCCCACGGTTCTCCAGTTACTGAGGGCTATTGATTTACTCTTTTCATCTACTTCACTATTGAACTAGAGTCTCTCTTTGTGCAAGAAAGCATGTGTGTGTGAGATGCTGTGAATTATTTAAGGCTTCATGGGCCTTGTAGTATTTAACTCAGTGTTGCATGGCTGTAACCTCAGTGGTTTCCCCTGTTTGTCTCAGATTGCAGTCGGGGAGTGTTACCGGGTACGATTCAGAGGTGTGCACTCACGGGCATTTGTACGCAACCTCTACGTGTCCTGTCTCTACAAGGAGCTGGGCAGCTTTTTATTTGGCTGCTGTGTGGGGCAATCTTTAACCAACATGGCAAAGCTGAGTGTTGGCCGACTCCGTCCCTACTTCCTGTCGGCGTGCAATGTGACCTATGCTTCACTCAACTGCAAACCCGGAACCTATATCTCAGATGTTGTCTGTAGAAGCACGGACAAAATAGTGGAGGAGGCCAGGTAAGTGGAGGACAAGAGGATTTATGGGAGCCGTGAAGATGATATGAGCTCTGTTCCAAAACCTAGGCTGCGTATGAAATTGCATTCTTTCTGAGTAAGGAGCACTTGATTTGCAACTGTTTAATGTATATTATATTGACCTTAGTGACAACCCCTGATAAATAAGGGACTAAGTTGAAGGAAAATAAACGAAAGAATGAATATTGACCTTATTCTTCATGTATGAGCAGGCGCAGCCATTGGAATCTTTTTGGCTCGAGATTTCCTTTTAAAGACTTTTAAACATTACAAACTCATTCTGCTGCTTGATGTTGCAAACTGATATTTTCTTATTATATTATACCACTTTTTATGTATAGTTATGAACACACTAGTTTGTAGAGCAAGCAATTTGACTGTTTTCTGCTGTTTATTATTCCTTGTCATTTCTCCCATAGGAAACTGAATCGGAAGTTCTAAAACAATCGCACAAATGAGTGCACTTCTGCATCTGAGAATAAGGTCAATATCAAGGCATACAAATGTGTTCATGAATCGCTCCAGTCCCACCAATTTTAGCACTTTGTCTACTAGAGTTGCTTGTCATCTGTCTTCTTTGTTTACCATAGGGATGCACAGTATACCGATACTATGGTAATATTGGTACATGTTATATTTCAAGCAGTGCCTTACGTATTAACCTCAATTAGGTATTTCACACATTGCAATTCCAAAGGTTACCTGTAGGCTTCCGAATTTTCTGCTGAAACCAGAATGCCACGATGGATCAAGCATAAATGACTAATTTATGAGAGATAAATACTCACCTTGGTAACTCTTAGAAATACACTTTAAAGTATTTTTTGTTCCATCAAAATGTAATATTTATGTAGTGTAAGATATTAATATATGATAAAAATACATTTATTTGTATTATTATTTTTAAAGTAAAGCTTTCAATTCACTCAACTTTTGAGACTTTTTTGTTGCCTATGATATTTTGTATCACAAGTAACAAGGTTTCAATCTGGTATTTTATTAACTCCAAAGTTATGGCATCAAGCCATCTTGTATTGGAACATCTAAGACTTTAGAAACAGTTCTATTAATGATGGCTTTATAAACTGCCAAGGTAGGGGGCTCACTAGATTTTGGAACAGAGTTTCAATCACATAGTTTGTTTTACAGAAATATGGAGGAATTAGTTTAGAATAACATGTATGCTTGTGATTGCCTAATATAACATCATGCAGACAATGTTACGGCCATAAAGCAGTGCAGCGGTTTAATGATTTGCGAGATTATGACGTTTGGTTGGTAATATTTCCTTTTTGCTCTTCCTAAACAGAAAATCCTTCTTCTCGGGCCATGCATCTTTTGCCATGTACACCATGCTTTACCTGGCAGTGAGTATCTCCGTGTGTGGCCATGTTTACCACATGCACACTCAAACACGCAAACTCAAACACAAGTCAGGGTAGCGCTGAACGCCTGTGCTTGCTGCCGGATGCCGCCGAGGAGTTTTACTGCTGTCAGCTTTCACTTCCCATCCCTGCCATGTGGGAGAAATGCCAAAAAATTCCTACTGACAAGAAAGTCTCTCAAACTTCAACGCACACAAATACACTCATACTGAAAGAAGAAGGCTCTGAGAATGCAAAAAAAATCCCCAAAAGGCATCTTGCTTCAAGCGGAAAAGAAAAGCTTGAGTGAAAGAGGGAATGTTCTCCAGAGGCCCGATGAATAGATGAGTGGAGAGAGGGAGAGTGAGGGAAAGCTAGCCGAAGACAGAGGAGGCCTTGTTTAGTTGTGGGTTGGGTCCGGGAGGGGGGGAGCTTTGGCCTGCTGAGAGATAGACAGGCTTCTTTCAGTTAAACCCCTCTCTCTCGCTCTCTGTTATGGCTTGGGGAAGGGGCACAATAAGGGGGGAAAAATGACAAAACACTAGCAAATGATCATAAAGCTTGACATTCAATAGCATTCGCATTTCTCTTTCACGCAACTGCCCCACAAGTCTTATTAGAATTTACTCTGCCTTGTGTGCCAATCACGTTTCGAACGTAGGAAACAAAATTCGCCCCACTGTATAAAAACAAGCTATTTTCTGCCATTCATCTGATTCAATTCACGGGCCTCTGGCTGCTCTAAAAGCGGGAGAGCTCTTCAACTCTCATTAGAGAGCACTGGAGAGAGAACATGAACAGAGTGAGGGAAAAGCCTATAGAAAAGCCGTGCCAGGCTCTTTGTCCTTTCTGCCTGTTTTTTTCTCTCTGCTCCATCCAATAGCTGCACTGTTCAGGCTCAGCCCTGCCTTGCATGCTTGACCTGCGGCCACATGGTCTGGCTCTGCGCACCAGCTGCTCCAGGCATTACAGCAGGAAGCCAAACACCTGTGACAGGGGTGATCGGAGGGGTATGAGGACCCTAAAAGTTTGGAATGTTTCACAGTCCCTGGTGTGACATCAATATCCATAAACTTCACCTACAACCAATGCTTATGCCATGCCAACTGACCCCATTATTTCCCCCTGACTTTCGTTGTGTAATTTAGCTCGCTCGTTTTTTTTTTTTTTTTACTGCTATTTTAAAAGCTAATGGCTGCATCCGAAAGCTTTAAAATGCTGCCTTCAGAGGTAGCCTTCCAATAGAGGAAGGCATCAATGACCAAATTTGGCTTCATTTCCTGTCTTCCAAGGTATCTTCTTCTGATCGAATTTCATTAGCATAGATGTGTCCTTCACTGCCTTCGATGTCCCATGATCCTGTGAGTTCCATTTCTGACAGTTTAGCCTAAAATAATAAAGATGGCTTTTCGAACCGCTTAATTGTCATTTTGAGAGTAAATGTACATTTTTGACCAATGTTTTTCACTTTTGATGTCATTTCTAGCGAGAAGTTAGTATTGTAGTTAGCAAATATTTCTTTAGTTATCACAAAAGCTCTCTCTATTTAGTTGTATGTGATTAAATTGTTCTGCTGTCTCAAAAGTTTGTCTGAAATCAGTTTTTTGAGGTGTCTTCACGCACAAACGCTGCCTCCAGAGTCACTTCCTGATAGGGCAGTGAGGGAAGCCTAAGCTTTCGTATGCAGCTAATGTTTACTTTGTACAATACACTTTCTGTATTCCGTTTTGTGCAAAGCTGTATCCTCATGGTTTTCCAACTATATTCGACCATGGATAAACATGGATGGTCAAATTCATCACATATGCAGTACAATTGCTTATTTAATGCTTGAAAGCAGAGGGCAGCACTGATTCTGTGGCTTAAAGATTCTTCAATTATACGTAGAGTTAAGAATCAAAACAACAATAGAGAAGTATATGCTGCCATTTTTGGAAGAGGAACAAAGTAAAAAGCAGAAAAACGACGCATGGGACCATTAAAAGGGGCAGAGTTTAAGCCAGGGGTGTCCAATCATCCCACCAGGAGTGGGCCGATGTCCTCAAGAGTTTATCTCCAGCAAGCTCATACATACTTCCCTGTGACTTCTAGTGACTCTGAAGACCTAGACTAGCTATTTATTGTGATATTTTTAAGGTTGCAGCTAAACTCTCCAGGATCAGGTTTTTTAATTCTTGGTTTAAGTAAACAAAATGACTGAAAAAGTCCCTCCTATATCAATAGAGATATATGTTTTACCAGAAGATTCAGCTACACTGATAAACAAATGGCTGCTGGCTTAAATTTTAAGTTGAATCAAATTATCTTTACAAGTCATTTCAACTGTACATCAGTTAAACTGACTAAACAGATGAATTTAACATTTATTTGACCTAAAAAAGAAACCTGATTAAGTTACTAAACTAAAAGTTAACAAAATCACATAGACTTTAAAGACTTTATGATCATATCCTGTATTACAGTGTATGACATTTTGATGAAGCTTTAAGGGTGGTTTATCAAGGTTGCTTTATGGTTTATAAAAAATAGGTTAGGCTTATTAGCCAACTTTTTCAGGAAATGTTTACATTTAGGAAGGTCAGACACACACATACACACTGTAACCTTTGTTTATCAGTCTGCATACTCTTTTATCAGCTCAAATGTTAATCATTTGTAAAACTTCCTGTGCAGTTCTACCTGCAGGCACGGTTGTCATGGCGAGGGGCACGACTTCTACGACCGTTGCTGCAGTTCATGTTGGTGATGTTGGCAGTGTACACAGGACTCAGTCGCATTTCCGACTACCGCCATCACCCCACTGACGTCCTGACCGGCTTCCTGCAGGGAGGACTGACTGCTTACTGGGTGGTAAGAATCATGCCGTCACAAGCTCTAGACCGGGGATTCTCAACTCTTACTCTCGAGATTCACTTTATATCAAAGTTTAACTCCAACATTGATCAAACTCACTCCGCTTTAGCCTTCTAGACCTTAATTATCTTCTATTATATCATAATTGTTGCTTTTGACATCTTCAAGTCAAAAGGTAATCACTGTGTGATGAATTCTATTAGAATAGAACTGGTTTGACACCCAGTGGTTGCACTAGGTATTGCACCCCTGGTTCAAAACACACCCAAGAGCAGGTTGCCTGATTGATGACACCAGCAAAGGCTGATTTGAATTGTGTTCTAAATAAAAGAAACAGCACACGATAGGAGAAATATTTACCATATTAAACGTGTTTGTCTTAAACAACGCCTGAAATTTACATTTTAGAAATAGCTTCTATTTCTTGCAGCTGAACAACAGAAAACTGACAATGATCACCTCAGGTACACCTCATGTGCTTTATTCAGTGTTAAATGCTACTATTTACCATTTGAAATGTAACTTTAGAACTGTGACTCAGTGCAAGCCAACAACTATCAGTGATTCAGCATGTATATTTAATAATGTTAAAGAAGTTGAATATGTATTAATTAGATTATAAACCTTACCATTTTGTTTGTCGTGCAGTAAGTGCACTATTCTGTGCTTCTGAACCGGCTCATCTAATATTTACATTTGTAATATTCATGTTATTTGCTAATTAATTACCACTTCATGAATCTGCGTCTAATTTCGGAGTCTGCTACTGTCCACCGGAGGTCACATTTCGGTCGTGGATGCATGCTTTGAGAGCCTTCCTGACTGAATGAATGAAAGACACGGTTTTCCACCAAGGCAACCCGAGGTGCTGAAATATAATTGGCTAAACTGGCATTGGGTGGGTTAAATGACCAAAACAAAGACAAAAGTTCCGACATGTAGCGCACATTTTCAAAGCAGAATATCTGACTTTAGCATTGTTTTTCAGAAAAACAAGAATGTTCACTTAGCATGTTTCTTAAATATCTGCAAACATATTATGGTATTTTTATGCTTTAGATGAGTCAAAAATGTACATACAGCACCTTTAATAATAATAATAATAATAATAAAAATAATAATAATAATATTCCTTTTTCACCGATAAAAAATATTCCAAACATAGCTGGAATAGAAAATTTGAACATTTTAGACAAAGATTCAACCATCTATAAAGACAGTGGACAGTTATCTAATAAATACAAAGCCAAAACAGTCTTATGATAACTCTTTAGCTGTCATTACTTGTTTAAAATAATACCTTCTCAAGAGAGTATGCTATTTCAGATATATCCCATCACTTGCTTTGTTTCTAAATAAATTACAGATTTAAACAGATTGTTTGAATGATTGATTGAATGAATGAAGCCCTGTTCAGACTACATTATGACTACATTATTTTTATTGTTGGTTATGATGTCAGATTATGCGATTTTGTCTACATAAAATTTTGACGTGATGGGTCCCAAATAGGCCAGACTGTCTTGGTTGGGCATGCAATCTATTATCAAGAAGCCACATAAAATACAATTACTTCCCCATATATACGTGTGTGTGTGTGTGTGTGTGTGTGTGTGTGTGTGTGTGTCAGTAGGAAGTCAGTAGATAAGTAGATTCATTCTGTGCCAGCAAGAAGCGCTTTTGGAGCTGCGGAAGTGGTTTCCCTGCAATGGCTGTAGACAAACATTAAGTGCCTGGGCTATCGATTGCCATCATTTTACTTTTAATTCTGTTATGGTAATCCCTCAATGACACATCATTCCGGCAAGCATACAGTTGCTATAACTCCCCAAGGCTTTCTTCTACTTCATGCCCACCTAGCAGCACAGTTCTCTCTCTTTCATTTTGCAATTTTAAATACTGTGTACGGAAGAATTGGACTCTGTGTTCCCATTGGTCCCAAGTCACTCATGTGATGGTTTTCATGGACAATGAAAAAACAAAAATGTAAACATGCTTGATTTTCTGTATTGAGCTGTGAAGTGTCGCAGACATGATACCTGTTGTGCACTGACACACTACATGAGAAAAAAAACAACAATTATTGCATCTTAGGTCCCAACACCAATTTGTCATTTTCAATTGCCCACTCTAACCCCACCATAACTCTACCTAATCTTGTCATCATCTTCTGGCAGTATAGTTATAAAAATCCCCATTAATAGTGAGATTTTGTTTTTGGTCAACTTTGTACACCCCTAGTCCAAGAGTTTGTTTAATGTTGAAGTTAAACTCTGCAGGAAAGTGGACCTCGAAGGTAAACATTTCATGTAAACAATTGTTACTAAAAAGCTGGTAGTGTACTGTAAAATACTCTTTGTCTGCTTTCTTTAATATTTTCTCTGCTTGGTTGCAGGCCTTTTATATCTCGTCCATGTTTAAGACGTCTCGTCCAGACATGTCTCCTACATGCTTGTCTCTGGAAAGTCCCCTGTCCAGCCAGCAGACCGTCTGCTAACAGACCTGCACACAGAAACACCTGATGGAGACTAATAGTGAAAGTGCGAGTGATTGAGAATGGGACAAAGAACATGTTCATGTCTTGACAAATCCTCAACCATTTCCAGCCCCCCCCCGAGAAAAGAACAGTTATATATTATCCATGTCTAACCCTTCGACAAACCCGTCCACAGTGTATCGACCCTCCATAGATAAAAGATATTTTTATAAAAAAAGTTTATCCTTTATATTTTTGGAAAATATGTTCTAGTTGAAGCTGCTAATAATTGTTGTTTTATCATTGGTCACCTGTAGTTCAGGCACAGAAATCCACACGTTACAGTGACCGAACTCAACATGTCAAGTTTTCAGCTCATGTTG
>CAIGQW010054088.1:1973648-1987874 GCA_903798125.1 Danio choprae | reverse complement strand
TATTATTATTATTATTATTATTATTATTATTATTCATTCATTTTCTTTTCCGCTTAGTCCCTTTATTATTCTGGGGTCGCCACAGCGGAATGAACCGCTAACTTATCCAGCATATGTTTTACGCAGCGGATGCCCTTCCAGCTGCAACCCATCACTGGGAAACATTAACACACACTCATTTACACACATACACTACGGATAATTTAGCCTACCCAATTCACCTATAGCGCATGTCTTTGGACTTGTGGGGGAAACCGGAGCACTCGGAGGAAACCCACGTCAACACGAGGAGAACATGCAAACTCCATACAGAAATGCCAACTGACCCAGCCGAGGCTCGAACCAGCGACCTTCTTGCTGTGAGGCGATTGTGCTACCCACTGCGCCACCGTGCGGCCATTATTATCATTCATTCATTCATTTTCATTTCGGCTTAGTCCCTTTATTAATCTGGGGTCGCCACAGCGGAATGAACTGCCAACTTATCCAGCATATGTTTTACGCAGCGGATGCCCTTCCAGCTGCAACCCATCTCTGGGAAAGCCATTATTATTATTATTATTATTATTATAATTATTATTATTTTTAAAAACATTTATGATAAAGTGCATTTGCGGTTTATTTTGTTATTTTGTCAAAGTACATTGAGTGTGTTTCAATTTATTAAAAAATAGTAAGGTTGTAAGGTTTATAGCACTGTGTCCTAATAAAAAAACAAAAACAAAAAAACAAAAACAAGAATGGCCAGACCTGTGTCTTAAATCTGGCCAACAAATTCCTCAAGCACAACTGTATATTCTGCTTTGTTTTCACATTCATTCCTCCAAAATATTCAGTGCTTATTACTACTGGATGGAGGGAAACCCTAACCAAAGTCAACACACAGTTTCCGGCTGTTTCTCCAGTCTTGCCTGGAGAAGAGAATGAAAAGAATTTGTTGCAGAATAAGCTCCATTTCCTGCAAGGGTTTATACCAGACGTCAAATGCTTGATGCATGAAGAGTAAAGGAGATTTGTATTAATTAATTATTGATTGATTGGTTGACACAAAAACTAAATTACAAAAAAAAGTAAATAATAAAATAATTGATGAATCCTTCTTTTACTATCTGACTTCAGGCATTCTTTTAAGGATTGATAACAAATGTATTCTCACCGCCTCACAGTGGCGCAGTGGGTAGCACGTTCGCCTCACAGCAAGAAGGTCACTGATCGCTGGTTCGAGCCTTGGCTGGGTCAGTTGGCGTTTCTGTGTGGAGTTTGCATGTTCTCCCTGTGTTGGCGTGGGTTTCCTCCGGGTGCTCCGGTTTCCCCCACAAGTCCAAAGACATGCAGTATAGGTGAATTGGGTAAGCTAAATTGTCCGTAGTGCATGAGTGTGAATGGGTGTGTATGGATGTTTCCCAGAGATGGGTTGCAGCTGGAAGGGCATCCGCTGCGTAAAACATATGCTGGATAAGTTGGCGGTTTATTCCGCTGCGGCGACCCCAGATTAATAAAGGGAATAAGCCGAAATGAAAATGAATGAATGAATGAATGTATTCTCACCTCATTATTAATGGCTATTCAGTGGTCATACTGTGTTGCTGTTGCAGTTGCAGTGTTGCAGTTATTGTCAGGTAACAGTGATGAATGTCATGAAGTCTGTCCACTGCTAGATTTTTTTAAGGTGCTGGTCTTTGACATGCGGCTAAGAGATTGCAGTGGGTTTTTTTTTCCTCAAACAGCTGGAGCGTCTTCAAGGACTGGCTGAGCTCCACATCATTACAGCTGTTATCAGCGTCTGTGTGCGTGCTCGTGTGCATGGCAAATGATAGCAGCTCTGTTAAATGGCTTGTGTTATATGTCACTGAACGAGTAAAGGGAAGGCTGTAAAGTTTATACGAGCACTTACAGGCAGCAGGCCGCTATTAGAGACGGCTGTAAACGGATGGTGTTTCTCTGCTGGTCTCTCTGAGTGAAAACACAGATTGATTTTGCATATTGATTTGACTCAGGGAGCCAGACTTTTGACTATTGGCATAAAGACTGGATTAATCTGTAGATTATTCCATCCAAGAACTGCCTATTAACAGAAGAAAAGACCGTTGTGTTCAATTAAGTGATTTTTTGAAAGAGTACATCTGAAATCAATCATACAACAATAGACCAACATGCAACAAAGTTATAGTTCCATGATAGTAAGATAAAACAAATTATTAGAAAGTTGGTCATAGACTGTAGCATGGAAGTTGGATCCAACTCTTCATCTGCTCATTATAAATAAATACTGATAATTTCACTGTGCTGAACAATACTGGGACAATACTTTCAATAGAGTCACCATCTTGATACAGGGCAGCGTACAGTGTATATATCTATAAGTCAAGACAAGCTGATCTGAAGATGCTGAATTTTCACGCTGCTACAAGTGTAGTAATGAGTGAACAAAGAAAACAAAGGATTAAAACACAACATAGATAAAATTTCATTTTTTATGATTTGTTACATAATTTTGTGCTCAACAAGTAACGTTATTGATGTAAAATTTTTTGTTTTATGCTAGTTTTATTGAAAAAAAACTGTCAAATGAAATGAAATACAAGATGTTGGTGCCAGAAACTTGTATGAAAGAGTTTGGCAACCAACGTCACTGCTCAGTGCATTTTGGGACGTAAATACAGAGGACCTGCCATATTGAAAAGCCACCTCAGGCGAAACATAATTCAACCAGTTACTGCTCAAAAATAATTGCCATGTTAAAATTTTCTAAAGAAGTGCTAAAAGAGTATATACTCGATAGCCAAATCTCATTAGGTAAAGTTTTACAAACGAATTTCGAGAGAAGCATGTGATATGATTGATCGCAGCTGGTCTCTTATACGTAATCAGCAATAATCCAATTAGATTGATCCAAGCCCACAATAAATAGACCAATTTGAACCTACAGCCTTATACTTTTACCAGGGGTGCTCTCTAGACCTACCTGATCTCAGAACACCTTACATGGTAATTGACCAGGCGGGGGCCCTGAGCTCAATTATCTCAGAGCTCAGGGTTCTCTCCTGGGACAGCATGCCAAACCTGATAATAGCGTCAAGCAATATCTAAGTGTGAACTCTTGAAGTATGAATGTGATCCATACATTATCCATTTGTTTACGCTTTTGTGTGACTAACGTTACAAACACAGCAATTTAAAAGAAATGGGTTACAGTTTTAAATCATCCAACTGTAGGCTAAGCAGTTTAAATGAATAGTTGTATTATACAATTTTTAATTGTCCTGAATATGCCAATAATCTCTTTATTAAATGTGTAACAATTTTTAAGTGAAATTTGCTTAAACCACTTTTGTTTTACTTGGTCTTGTTTGATTCTTTTATGATATTTAACCTTACCATTGTTCATTTTTTTGTGGGCATATGATCTCATACTATGACATATTTTTTTTGCCATTTTGATTGTGCATTGTCAAATATACAACAATGTTTCCCAGAGCCTGTAATACCTCATAGAATCACACCTCAAAGCAATCCTACCTAATAGTTTTTTCTCAGCTTGCTATGTTTGTAACATCTGCACAAAGGAGACAGCTGCTTGAAGATCTTACCTTTGGAGAAATTAATTTTACACTCATTTTATACGTGAATTAATCACAATTCTAAATATTTTTTCATATACTACAGCTATGAATGCAATAGTTACTAGACAAATGTAGCCAAGATGAGAACATCTAAATTTTCAGTTAAACAATTAAATAATACATACGTTATGGAAAATTTAATTAATAATATTTGAAAACAAATGGAAAACTATATATAGTAGAAAACTATATAAAAATGTATGATTAAAAGAATGAGGGGCAACACAGTGGCTTAGGGGTTTGCACTGTCGCCTCACAGCAAGAAGGTTGCTGGTTTGAGTCCCAGCTGGGTCAATTGGCATTTCTGTGTGGAGTTTGCATGTTCTCCCCATGTTGGCATGGGTGCTCCGGTTTCCCCCACAGTCCAAATAAATGCAGATCAGGTGAATTGAATAATACTAAATTGGCCGTAGTGTGTAATGTGTGTATGGATGTTTCCCAGTACTGGGTTGCAGCTGGAAGGGCATCCGCTTTGTAAAATCTATGCTGGATAAGTTGGCTGTTCATTCCACTGTGGCGACCCCTGATAATTAAAGGGACTAAGCCGGAGGAAATTAAAGAATAAATAGAGGTAAACATGACAAATACATACAAGTCAACAACACATGAAACAAAGCTTTATGCAACTCTATGTTCTGCTGCATCTCCACACAGCTGGGCGAGTTCTGCAGATGATCAGAGGGACTCCGTGTGTCTTTGCCATCATCACATCTCTCACTGCTGCAGTCAGACTGGAACAGAACAGGGATGCAAGGCTGTCCATGCCTGAGATATGAATGATTAATAGACCACAGCAACATCTGGCCCAGATGAGGACACAAGGGTGGGTGTAATGATGCAGGGTCTCCTTCATTGCACTAGAACAGGAGTGCCCAAACTCCAGTTTAGCTCAAGCCCCAATTAGACACACCTGAACTAGCTATCAAAGCTCTTTCAATTCATACTAGAAACTTCCTGGTGTAACCCCGCCAGTCCTACATCACCCAACCCACTCCGAGCTGAGATCGAGCCGGCGACTCTCTGCATGGGAGTTGGTTGCTCTAAGGAGACTAAAGACCATGACCTCTAGTGTCTGCCTCCCTTACACTGGCAGTTGTGATTTGAAGAAAGTTAAAACTAAACTCTGCAGGATACGGCCCTCCAAGACTGAGATCGAGCACCCCATGAGTCCAGAGGTGAAGGAAGGGCGACGACTGACCAAGGTGAAGCCGGAGGGACGAGGGAGCCTGGCGAAGCTGGTGGGCAGACAGCCCACGACGGAGACGAGGGAGGAGTGAGTCAACGCGGAGCCCTAGGGTCGAAGGGCCGAGGTGGAGTCCGCAGCTCGGAGGTTGGAGAAGCTGACGCTGGGCGACACCCTTCCAGAGGGCGACGCTGGCAGGCAGCACTCACAAGCGAGCTCCATTTCCGGAGCTTGAAATCGAGCTGAGGGCTGGCTGACTGCAGCAGTGCTGGAGCTGGCTGACTGGCTGCAGTTCTGGGGTACCGTGGGAAGCTACTCATGACTCTGGAGCTGGGGTTTTCCTAATAAAGGATAATTAAAAGACTGTCTGGAAACAGTTGACTGGAAGGGTTTTTTCTGTCTGGAAACAGCTGAAGGTAAAAACAGCCCCAGAAGTCGATGAGTAACCTCCCAGTGTCCAGCCGCTGTCCATCTGTAGAGGGGTGGGGTGGGCGGGACTCTCGCTGGTCTCGCGGATGTCCGCCAGGACTCCCCCTTTCGGCGGTGTTGCCGGCTCACACAACTGGTCAGATGGGGAATCGAGCTCCTCCATCTCGGCGCTACTCCGCTCTGTCGCTCTAGGTGGCGATGGCTCGTGCGCCGTGGGTGGCTCTCCGTCTGCGGTGGGCTCTGGCAAGCGCTCCCTGCAGATGGATGATGATGCTTGGCTGGTTACTGGGTCGGGAGTGGCACTGACGAGGTCTTCCTCCATGAAGGCGGTGAATGGCGATTTTATTCTCACCAGGGCAAAAAGACTATAAAAAGAAAAACGGGGGAAAACACGTCGCTACTTGGGTCCGGTATTCTGTAACAACTCGTTTGAAGACATGACGAAACAGGAACACGATATTTGACAAAAGGACGGATTAATTAACAAACACTTACTGGATACAATCACTGGGTAGACAGAACATGCAGACAGGACAACGTAGCTGGAACAATACAATACCGGACAACGAAGGACACAGACAGAAGGGTATAAGTACACGGGGAGAAGATTAAACTAATGAGACACAGGGATGAACACAGGTGGGATAAATTAACACTGACAATGGCGGGAAACAGAACAAAGGGAGCACATGACAACAACAGAAGCACATAACACGACAGAACACTGACACACATGTCTGTTTAGTCTAGTTATTTGCTGATCTGCAATACTTCAAATATTGTTTTTCATCAAGACATTTATTAATTAATAATCGTTTTATGTAAATATACTTTTGAAACGTAACATTATATGTGCTTACTGGAGATCCTAAAGTAAAAAACTATATTTTAAAGCGTCTTTACACCTTCAGCAATTCTTCAGTGCACTGTACAGTAGTTCAATTGAGAGTTTAAAGAGCAAAATGAGAGTTTAACACAAAGAACCATTGTTTTGGTTTCTAATACTCACGTTTCAAACCGACCGCATGCGTGTCCTCCTTCATGCCGTATGCTGTGGTTTCCTGGAATAGAAAGGTATCCCTCTAACATTCTCCTTTTATGTTTTCTGATGTTTGAAACATAGTCCTTTTTTTGGTGGCAGTATTGACGTGTGACCAGGCCCATATGCGATATCTAGTGTGTATATATCTATGTGCTACACATTAGAAATGCATGACACAACATATTTTACACTGCTTTACAATTACCAATAATACTATTTTATGAAATATGCATTAGTGTATTAATGACTAGATTGACTACAATTGCTGAAAAAATGTGAGTGGCGTTTGCAGTGGCAAGTCATTAGGATAAAATGCATTACTTATTAAATGGTTGCTAGGTAGTTGCTAAGATGTTCTGACTAATGTTGCAACTCATTTCAGATGTTGTGAATCCCATACTTCTATGACATTCACACTTGGTGCTCTGATTTGTCAAAGTCTGACTCATTGTTAAGTCTATGAGATTTTTGGGCTGAGTTAGGATTTAGGGTTAGATACAACTTCTAGCCCCTTGTGGAGTGTGTTCTCAATAAGGCTACAACCCTTTTCAGATGTTGTGAATCCCATATTTCTACAAAATACACACTTGGCTCTCTGATTCATCAAAGTTGGCTCAATGTTAAGTCTATGAGATGTCTGTGGTAGGGTTAGGGTTTAGGATTAGACACAACTTATACCCTCTTGTATGGTATGTTCTCATTCAGGCTGCAACCCTTTCAGATGTTGTGAATCCCATATTTCTACAAAATTCACACTTGGTGCTCTGATTTGTCAAAGTTTGGCTCAACGCTAAGTCTATGGAATATTTGTGGTAGGGTTAGCTTAGGGTTAGAGTTTAGAGTTAGACACAACTTACACTACCTAAACTAGGTGTATATAAAAGGCAAAGGCCTCTAGATTATCCTTTTTTTTACCAAAATAAAATATGATCATGCCTTGATTTTTAATTATTTAATTAGGACAGTAAGGTCTGACTTTGCTTAGACCAAAGTCTTGTTACTTAACAGAAATAATATACAGTATAGAATATAACGTTATGGTGCAGTGGGAAAATAATTAATATTGTGTATGACTCCCATGAGCATGGATAACTGCATCTGCAATGACTCAAATAACTTTTAAAAGTCATCTGGAATGGCATTCCAGAAAGCATTCTTACAGGACTCCCAGAGTTCATCAAGATTCTTTGGATTCATCTTCAATGCCTCCTCCTTCATCTTACCCCAGACATGCTCAATAATGTTCATATTTGGTGACTGGGCTGACCAATCCTGGAGAACCTTGACCTTCTTTGCTTTCAGGAACTTTGATGTGGAGGCTAAAGTATGAGAAGTGCTTTCCTGCTGAAGAATTTGCTATTTCCTGTGGTTTGTAATCTAATGAGCAGCACAAATGTCTTGATACCTAAGGCTGGTGATGTTGCCCTCCACTCTGCGGATTTCTTGCACACCCCCAAACCATAACTTTTTTCCTTCACCAAATTACACTGATTTCTGTGAGAATCTTGGATCCATGTGGGTTCCAATAGGTCTTCTGTAGTATTTATCAGGCTGCAACCCTTTTCAGATGTTGAGAATCCCATATGTCTTCGAAATTCACACTTGGATTTGTCAAAGTTTGGCCTAATGTTAAGCCCATATGATTTTTGTTTTAGGGTTAGGTTAGGGTTAGTTAAAACGTATACCCCCTTGTGAGGTATGTTCTCACTATGGCTGCAACCTCTTTCAAATGTTGTGAATCCTATATTTCTACAAAATTAACCCTTGGCACTCTGATTTGTCAAATTTCAGCTCAATATTAAGTCTATGGGATTTTTCTGGTAGGTTTAGGGTTTAGGGTTAGATACAAACTATATGCCTTTGCTGGGTATGTACTCACTCATGCTGGCACCCTTTTAAGATGTTGTGAATCCCATGTTTATATGAAATTCACACTTGGCGCTCTGATTTGTCAAAGTTCGGCTCATTGTTAAGTCTATGGTAATATACAACTTATAGCCCGTGTATGGTATGTTCAGTCAGGCTGCAACCATTTTCAGATGTTGTGAATCCCATATTTTTAACGAATTCACACTTGGCACTCTGATTCGTCAAAGTTTGGTTCAATGTTAAATCTATGGGATTTTTGTGGTAGGGGTAGGTTAGGGTTAGGTTTAGGGTTAGGGTTAGATACAACTTATACCCCCTTGCGGGGTATGTTTTCAATCAGGCTGCAACTCTTTCAGATGTTGGCGCTTTGATTTGACAAAGTACAGCTCAACTTTAAGTCTATGGAATATTTGTAATATGTAATAGGGTTAGAGTTAGATACAACTAATTCCCCCTTGTCAAGTATGTTCTCACTCAGGCTGGAACCCTTTTCAGATGAATCCCATATTTCTATGAAATTCACATTTGGCGCTCTGATTTGTCAAAGTTTGGCTTAATGTTAATTTTAAGGGATTTTTGTGGTAGGGTTAGTTTACGGTTATGGTTAGGGTTTAGCTTTAGATACAACTTATTCCCTTTTGTGGATTATGCTTTCACTTAGGCTGCAACTTCTTTCATATTTCTATGAAACTCACACTTGGCACTCTGATTTATCAAATTTTAGCTCAATGTTAAGTCTATGGGATGTGTGTGGTAAAGTTAGGTTAGGGTTAAGGTTTAGCTTTAGATCAAGCTTGTACCCGCTTGTTGGGTATGTTGTCACTCAGGTCGCAACCCTTTTCAGGTGATGTGAATCCCATATTTCTACAAAACACACACTTTGCATTCTGATTCGTCAAAGTTTGGCTGAATATTCTGATTTGTCAAAATTCGTCTCATGGTTAAGTATATCGGATTTTCATTGTAGGGTTACTTTAGGGTTAGGGTTAGGGGTTTTCATATGAACTTATACCACTTTGTAGGGTTTGTTCTCACTCAGGCTACAATCCTTTTCAGATGTTGTGAATCCAATATTTTTACAAAATTCACACTTGGTCCCCCCCTTGGTCCAAAACTTATGCTGGAATAGTTGGCAGTCTATTCAGTTGTGACGGCCTCTGAAATAGAGGTTTCTTAGCTGAAGAAAAATGAACAAATGAAATATTTTTTAGCATGTTATAACACTCAGCTATAAGCATGTAGCTAGTCACTCCTAGCATGTGTATGTATATAGGAAGTCCAATTTGCTAACATAAGTCAAATGAGCCAACACCATGTCTCTACAATGTTCTGATGCTGAGATAAAGTTGTTGATAAATTGTTGTTAGGGTACTCTGCTTTATTGCTATGGGCATAGTTACAAAGTGAACTTGAATATGGTTGGTTGTCTGAGTCAAATGAGCTCACCCCCATGTCTCTATGACACTGATATGCAAAGATATGCTTCTAGGCCTATTATAAAGGCAGTCTATGGAATCAGTTAATAAGGGTGTTTAAATAGTTTTGAGGGCGTCGCTTGAGGGCTTCATTATCATATTGAGATGCTTATTGGTTGTGTGAGTCAAATTAACCCACTCTCATGTCACTGCTGTGCTAAGATATGCATACGGTATGAGCATTTTATAATGGCAGTCTATGAAATCAGATACTAGGGGTGTTTAAATGGTTCTGGCGCATGGTTTGAGAGCTTCACTATCATATTGAGATGCTTATTAGTTTCCTGAGTCAAATGAGCCCACCCCCATGCCTGTATAATACTGCTATGTAATGTTATTGATTATAATGTAACTATTTATAATTTAAATCAATGAGATGAATGTAATACAATGGGCCGGTCCATCCTCATGTTAAGTCTATGGGAAATTTGGGATGCTCTTGCACCACAAAAGTACAACTTTTACCACCTTGTGGGGTTGTTTCTTACTCAGGCTGCAAACCTCATCAGATATTGTAAATCTCTTGTTTCTAGTTTTTTTTTTTTAACCCCTGTGGAGTAGCACATGATCCCGAAGGATCCACACAATTTTACCCCACTTTCAAGGGTCTGAACAAAAACTTGGGGGACTAATTATGCGCCGAAGTTTTTGTGCAGAATTAAGAAGAATAATAAGCATGGTGAATAACAATAGTGGATTTGCCTAAGCCCACTCAAAATAAGTACGGTGAATAACAATAGTGGATTTGCCTAAGCCCATTCAAAATAAGTATGGTGAATAACAATAGTGGATTTGCCTAAAGGCAACTCCCCCTAATATTATTATTATTATTATTATTATTATTATTATTATTATTATTATTATTATAATAATAATAATAATACACAACACAAATCCGCCCACTTACATTTTACTCATTACAAATTCTTACAAATTCATAACAATGATGTGAATGATGATAATTGATGTTATTTTTCTGTGCAATGGAAATAATGCTTTTAAAGGTGTGGTTAATTACAGTATATTGAAATGAAAATGTGATTGCTGAGAGGATTGTGTCCCGTACTGAGGAAGGCATTGTGCCGAAATGTCTGTGTTTTGTATTCCCTAAGAGTGTAAAATAAAGTTATACAAAGTAATTATTTAATGAGTGCGAATCATGACCTTCTGAATTACAAATTCATAAACCATTATTAATGAACTATTAATTTACCTCATTAATTCATCTGTATCATGGAGATAAACTGAACAAAGTCATTTATTTTATGTTCAAGAAACACTAAATTGTAAAATTGATGACTTTAATTTGAACCACATTAACTTTTTGGGTCATTTTTAATGGAAAAACATTAAACTGACTTAAAACTTATCATTTTTTTATTGAAAAATAAGGTTGAAATATAATGAACATAAAAAAGTGTTTAAAAAGTTTGGTATTATTTTAGTTTAACTATAAATTCTCACCACTAACTAGTGGCTTATTACCTCTCTAATATCATGATTTTGACTTTTTATTTGGCTGCATGACTTTTTTATTCTACATCACAAATCCCATTTGAAACCTAACCCTAACTACTACCATAATATCTATTAATAAGCAGTACAAAGGTTAATAGGTTAATAGCGAGAATTGTACATTTAATTAAAGTGTGACTTAATGTTTTAAAAAGTACCAAAAATAACATAAAGGTAACATAAAAAAAAACATTAAGAGTAAGTACAATAAAATATCTGATATTCACAATCCTACTTTGTTTTCTATTGCATAAAATTATGGTGTAAATGTATCTCGAAACAATCAATCATTGCCCAGCTTTACTTACTGAAGTGCATTGGTAAATATTTTATGCACAACAAAGCAGACTCATATCAATCTGTGCAGTCTGAATGAAAAAAATTGAGTACAGTCAGTCAATCAGATTACGGTTTAGAATTTTGGAAGCTCTTGTGATTTATCCTGTGTTCCTGAGAATGTTTCATGAGGCTACATACAGCCTAACCTCAGGTGCTGACAGAATAAAGCACTGGGACAATACTGCCCCCTATAATCACATCTTTGTTGTGTCATTCAACAGGAAAGCAGAGGGATCATGAGGAATGGCAGGCTTGTTTTCCACAGGTGTGTGACAAAACATAAAAGCATTCGAGCAGGCCTGTCCCGACACGACCGGGATAATCTTCCCTGCATGTGCACACTTGCACACTTCCCAAAAAAAAAGAATTACCTGAGAATTCACCACATGAGAGGGATATGAGGATGCTTAGTTAAACAAAAGTTCTGTTTATACAGTGACATGCAGTGATCCAGTACAGATCAGCTGGGGAAAAGCAGACTCCAGATAAACAAGGGGGCGTTGAGAGGGAGGAGAGCTGTCAGTCCTGCGGAGAGGAACAGGGCCATGTCATAAATCATTCCACTCACTTTCTTTCTCAAGGGCTGTTTACAAGACAGCCAAAACTTCAAAACTTTTTGTGGGTTTTGCTTATTTCACGTTTTTCATGACAACAGCTTTTTGGGGACTTAAACTGTGTAGTTTTTTGAAACAGGTTTCAAAGTGTACATTTGTGAAAACCCTACTGCTTTAAAAATTGTGAGGTCGTTCACATTTGTAATACATGCTGCTTTTAAAGGCAAGTTAGAAAAAAACACACACACAAAAATGATAGTGCATTGATGTAGTACCAAAATGGTAGTTTTAAAGGCAACAACAGGAGTCCCACAAGGTTCAATTCTGGCACCTTTCCTTTTTAACCTTTAAACAGTATGCTCCCACAGAGCCAAATGAGACAGAACCAAATCTCTAACCACAGCTGACACTCACATCTACTTAAGGCTGAATTAAACAGTGGGTGAAATAAGTATTAAACACGTCATGCCAAAAATTCAGAAATATTTGTTATGTGTGATAACAAGGGAATGACACAAGGAGAGAGTATTAAACCACTAAAATGTGTTTAATACTTTACATAAAAGGATTTTTGATGATGATGATGATGATGATGATGATGATAGCCTAAAGATGCTTCTCATAAAGATAATTAAGTTACATTCACTGCTCAGGTGTTATTTCTTAACTGACTTCAACAGAGTGTAAAAGTCTTGATGGTTTTCAAATCTGATCTTTAGTTTGCATTTTCTATCAGATTCAAGTCAGGTGATTGGCTGGGCCATTTTACAGCTTGATTTTCTTTTACTGAAACTATTTGAGAGTTATCTTGGCTGTGTTCTGAATCATTGTCTTGGTGAAATGTTCACCCTGGTTTCATCTTCATAATCCTGGTAAGCTAATGTAGATGTTGGACTGAAGCATTATTATTAAATTACAATTACAAAGGGCAGATGGTTTCTTTCTAACTACTGAAAGATTTTAGCTGCTGTCTGGGCTTTCCATGTCTTTCTAAACCTCCCTTAGCTCATCTGCTTCAAGGTTTGATTAAATTGTTCATGTGTTATGTGGATTTCTGTTGTCTTTGTATTCTGAACCAGTGGTCATCCTGCTATAACCTCTTGCATCAGCTGACTACTTACTGAACAGCTTCTTTTTTTTTGGATCATTCACTGTAAACCATAGAGATTGTTGTATGTGAAAATCCCAGATGATCATTTACATGCTCAGATTAAACTTCAGCAGATTGTCTTGACCACATCTACATGCCTGCACTGAGCTGCTGTTATATAATTGGCTGTTTTTTTATTTTTTATTATTATTATTATTATTGAGTGAACCTACGTATAGTGGTGATAGAGCTTTTTTCCATGGCAGCTCCTAGACATTAGTAATATCCTTCCACTGTCTTTAAGAACAACTCATACTTGAAAACACACTTATTTTCTTTAGCTTTTAGTCATGTGTTGTAAATTGTATGTATTTGGGCTGCTTGCATGTTTATATGCATTTTTTGTTCTTATGTTCAGCACTTTGGTACCCATTGTGGTTGTTTGAAAGTGCTTTAGAAATAAAGTTGTGTTGAGTTGAGTATAGTGGCTGGAGTGTATTCAAATTTTTAATGCATTCTTGGATAGTTATTCCTATAAAAATGACTGGGGAAAAATGGCAACAAAACAAAAACAACATTTAATGCTGCATTGAGGTATACTAATGTTAATAAGTGTTGTGTTTTGCTGTGGTTCATTATAATGATTAATGTGCCTGTTTGTTGGCAACTTGGCCCTGATTTCCTTTTAATGATCTTCTTCTTCTCCAGAAAACTGTTACACTGAGAAACAGAAGAAAAAAACACTGTCTAAACATAATAATTGTAATTATAATTTGCAATCTGTTGCAATTCTACAGTATATTACAAAAATGTTGTTACAGATATCAACACAACAGATACCAAAGTCTGCATTCATTTAAATGTTCAAACGTGACTTTATAAAACTATATAAAGCATTTTAAATGTTTTTAAAAATGTCTATGGAAATCAAATGGCAACACACTGATTAAATAATGTTCCCCAGCGGGAGGGGAACTTCAATGCTATGTGGAAACTTCCACTATGGGGGATTTCGTCAGAAGCCAATCATCTAAAGAGTAATAAAACGGGCCAATGAAAAGCCAATGAATTGGCGGCGTCAGCGGGCACAGCCGGCAGCAATCACAA
>CAIGQW010054088.1:1929167-1950542 GCA_903798125.1 Danio choprae | reverse complement strand
AATAATAATAATAATAATAATAATAATAATAATAATAATAATAATAAAATAAATGTTATTGTCACAGCCAAGCCAGGGGGGTATTCCAGAAAGCTGGGTTAACTTACCATCTGCTAAACCCTAAACTCTCGGTTGATTAACCCAAAACCTGCTTACTGTGAGTATGTTGGTTCCAAAACAGCTGATAAGAGTTAGTTAAATCAACCTCCTGAATATAACGGCAGGTTAATGCGTGTGCACTGCGCATACCTGAAGGCCTTTTCAGTAGATTGCCGAATTCACGAGTCACCATCGAAAGTGATGGTGAGAAAAAGGGGCAACGCACTTTACAGAAGCAAAGTTAGAGGTTTTAATGCTGGCGTACAAGGAATTAAAGCCGATTATAAAAAGCAATACACTTAAGAAAAAGCAATACACATCTGCATCAACTAAGGAAAAAAATATAAGATAATAAATAGATAACAAAAACTAAATAATACGAGAAAATTTGTTAGTTTATTAAATTACACATGCCACCCACCCTTTTATTGTAATGAAAAATAAAATGTAACTTTAACATCCTTTTTGAGTATGTTGTGTAACCATGCATTTAATTTTACTTAATTTCTTGAGGCCACAATAATAATGTGTATTGACTAGTATATAATGCTTATAGAAATTGTAATCCATCTGGAGCTAGAAGAACTCTTGTCCAAAGTTAAAATTAAACACAGAAACATTCTCTTAATAGGTAATATTTGATATCTAGAGCTATGTATTAAAGAATATTCTTCATGCCATGTAGCTAATAGAAAGGAGGCTGAGGCCTGTCTAATTGCTGTGGGCCACCAAAAAACTCTGAGGAGCTGCTCTGTCCCTTAATAAAGGCTAATCAGTTGTTGAATTATGTGACCTTAAACCACGCAATCTGTCAGTGTTGTAAGTGATTGTTGTCAGGTAGCTTTAGGTTCTCTTTATGCTTTTTGTTTTGTATGCAGATGAAGTTCCTTCTGCTTCAACTAACAAACAGTGTAAGAATTTGTCTGCACTTTTACATATTTGAATTTCATTATTGCATCACAAAACAATCTTTTATTTATTTATTTAAATTATAAAGTAACTGAATAAGGTCCATCTTCAAAGATAAATAAAGTCACAACAGCATCACCTTAAGGTGAGAAAAGTATAGGAAAAGTTACATGTTGAAAGGTGTGTGTATAAAGCAATGTAAAAAAAAAAAAACATTCATTTTATTTCAGGAAATAAAGAAATGATCAGTGCTTCAAGCCAAACTATTTAAGTAACTATATTTTTGACAAATAATGTCTCTTTGAACTCTTCCATCTCTTTAGTCTGCTTGGGTCACTGAGGGTTCCTCTGGGTCAGGCTGGGTGCAGGGTAGGGTGTCATCATATAAGGCAGAAAAGGGTATCCTCTGTCCTCCAGCAATTAACTAAAGTAGTGCCCATAATGATTGAAGTGTATAAAACAAATATAGTAAAAAAAAAATACACATTGTGTAAAGAAAATGTATCCTGTTGGAATGTGTGTCATAATGAAGACTCCCTGAAAATTAAGGTATCAGGTACAGACCCGGCCATTTAGGCTCAACATAGTGATGAGGTGGGGTCGTCACATATGAGATAGTTAGTGGAAGCAGTGATGAGTTTAATAGTTGTAACACCAAAAGACTAAGGACAGAAAATGAAGTTGTTACTCGCACATTTATACTGTATGGACAGATTTCATATTATCAGTGTCCTTTATTGACTGATGGAGCTTTAAAAGAGGCTGCAATTAATGCACCCAATAGCATTTGGAAACCCTGAAAAAATGTTATAAAAAATGTATCAAGTGTGTGTGTGTGCAGTGTGAATAGATGTATACATGTGAATGACTACATCTTAAAATATAGATATATTTTCCTAGAAAAGACAAAGCTGCCACTTCTTATAATATTATATATAGGCCACAGAAAAATGTGAGGGGTGAGAGAGAGAGAGGGAGAGAGGAAGAGGAAAAAAAAAACAATTCTATGCGAGATTTAAACTCGCTCCACTGTGAGCACTGTTGTTCTCACCACTACGCTATTGCTATGTTCTGAAACATCTGTGTAATGATACACAGTGGTTTATGGTCAAGGAACTGTACTAAAGTGTATAAAACAGTTCAATGCCAGGCATACTGTACAGATGGTTCTTCACGCTATTGCCACATTGTACATACAGTAAATTGCCCTGACGCAAAAACAAAGAGCTACACTGAATGTTTTCTATGGTAAGTGCAGACCCGCGGTTTGTCATGTTTGATTTCAAAAGGTTTGTTAAATAAGTACATTAACGATTCTTTTGAAAAACGACAACGCTCATTCAAATATTTAATATGGATATGAAAAAGCCTGTGCACTTATAACCCTCTCAAGATGAAAAAACTCTATATCTGTCCTTCTACGTCCATCAAAAGAGCATGCAATGCTCAGTAAACTCTCTGAAACAGACAAACTCTGGAACATAACCTGCCCCGGATACAGGTTAGAGAGTAAGTTGCTATGGCTACTTAACATACCCCAAAAGTTACCTCCGTTTTTTGAAGCAAAAGCTAAGGTTATCCACTTACTCTTAAACTTACCTGGGTATGTCACATAACCTGCTTTCTGGAATACCCCCCAGGTTCTTCCCACTCCCATTCACCCGAAGCACCCTGCATTCTAATGTACACATTGGCAATATATCATAATTGATTTCTTATTTATTACCAAAATCACAATGGTTATTAGGGTAGCAAACAAAAATATTTTGAATATATCCCATATTCAAAAATGGGAGTTGGGGGGTTCATGGGGGGGAGTTCACATTTATTAATAGCAATAAAAGATAAACAATAAACAATAATAGCTGAGAACATCTATTTCTAAAATCTTACCAAAAGACATACACTTCAAAAATGTGTGTGTGTTTCTAGTTAAAATACCTAAAAAGTCTTAAACCATAAAGCATTTTCTAGAGAAGCAAAATATATGGTTTTGTTTTCAGAAATAATATTTCAAAAAAGTGAGTTTTTCCTTAAAACAACCAAAATAATCTGCAAATGGGTTCACCAAAATAATCTTGTCAAAATAATCTTATGTCAAAATGAAGAACAAGATTATTTTGCTTATACCACTGGCAGATTATTTTGCTTGTTTTAAGGAAGAACTCACTTAATTTTAGCATATTATTTCTTAAAACAGACAATATGTTTTGCTCGTTTAGAAAATGCTTCTTGATTTAAGAATTTTTAGATATTTGGACTAGAAACAAGACATACAATCTAAGTAAGAAAAGCATTTTATTGCAGTGTATTTAAGCATAACTTAAATGATGTGCAAGGCATGGTGTGTAATAAGGTCATGTGACGACAGTCCTGTATAAATAAGTCTCAGATGTGCAAAACTATATAATCTCTGGAACAGTATAAAGTAGCAGTGCTCATATCCCATTCTGAACTTTCCATCAGTTGTTGTTTTATCTCCTCCCTGCACCCATCACGCTCACCTTTGTAGATTTGCAGATGGTCCCCTGTGGCCCTCTAGTGGCCCTCATATTCACTGCATATATTTTCATATTCATTCAATAACTCACTCTTTTATTTACTTTTATTCCAGCATCCTGGCAGTGACTTTCATAGTGGACTACATGGGGTTTTTAAGGCAACATAAGAGATTCCAAATAACATGGTGTGGAGATGCTCAGTTTGAAGGAAACAGAACAGAGAACAAATGAACACACATCAAATTAAAGATTAAAATAAATATATTACTTCAAAAATGAACAGGGTAATTGCATTGACAGTCAGGAAAAAGAAAGAATGCTTAAAGGGAATAGTTCATGCAAAAAAATGGCTACTATGGCAATGATTTACTCACCCTCAAATGTTTCCAAACCATCACACTGTGTCCTAACTACACAATAAAATATGTTTTTCAATAAAAAAGGATAGTTCACCTCAAAATGGAAATTCTGTCATCATTTACTCATCTTTTACTTATTTCAAACCTTTATCAGTATTCTACTGTTAAACACAGAAGAAGATATTTTGAAGAACCACTAAACCTGTAGCCTTTGACTTCTATATGGAAAACAAACACTATGGTTTTTGGCTTTCTTCAAAATATCTTCTTTAGTGTTCGACGGAAGGAAGAAACTAACTATTTATAACAGTGACATGCAAAATTTCTTTTTTAGAGTTTCTATTTCCACAAAGTCATGACAAAACAACAACATAAACTACTATGGCAATGATCACCTCAGGAACAGATTACGTGCTTCATTCAGTGTTAAATGTTACGAATGTGAATTTGAACACTATTTGACATGACATTTATTTCCACACTACTGAAAGCAGCAGCAGATAGTTCACCTCAGATATTGAAAATTAAAATAACTAGCAAACAGTTTGAAGATGAAAGTCAGAACTGTGACTCCAACAACATCAGTCACTCAGCCTATGTACTTTTAATAATGTAAAATAGGTTAAACGTATTAATTAGATTATAACCCTCAGCATTTTGTTGGGAGTGCAGTGGCTGATATTTAAATAATGGCTGGTATTTAAATGTTTCTGTTGTGTCGAGTCACATTTTGTGTGGACTTCTTAATGCAACACCGGCTCATTGGATAAATGTGTCCAGGGTTATACTTTTGAGAACTGAAAAATGTGGGTTCGCTTCTACATATGGCTGTATTTTGTGCGTAAAGCAAATGCTACGGGGCAGTACTGCTGATTGCTTACCTCTATATGGATGGCTTCTCCCAATTGACTGGTTTGCTTATTAGCTCACCATGAACAGCGTTATGCTTGGGACAGGGAAGCAGGGCTTCCTTGAGTCCTGCAAAGGACGATTACAGAAACCAGGTAAAATGAAGCCCTTAAAAGCAGTGTGAGATCACGGTGTAAGCACACCCTTGATGTGTTGTAGTTTTCTGTTGAAAACACTATCAGTTGGTGGGTTTAGTGGAGGGGGTGCTTGGGTCAGTCAGTCAGCACGACACAGTGTCATGGGTTTCTTTATTCTGTTGAACACAAAATTAGATTTTTTTTTTAAGAAGAAGAAGTCTGGAAACTGGTAACCATTGACTTTTATAGTAGGAAAAACAAATGTAATTTTTGATTAGTAATATGCATTGCTAAGCAGTTAATTTCAAGTGGTACTCACTGCAGAGCCACTTGGGTGGAGCTGAGCTCTTGCAAGGGGGAGCTTGAGCTCCAGCTCCTCCTTGCTTGCATTTCTTCTACAAGTGATGTCACTGGGGGTTGGGGTTAGGGGTGGGTGTACGCATTAAAACAGCTTATAGGAGGAGGAGCTGGAGCTCAAGCTCCCCCTCATTGGAGCCCAAGTGGCTCTGCAGTGAGTAGTGTCTCGTTACTTTAGGCAGCTTTAAAGGTGATTTTCTCTGTATTTAGATTTGACTTTTCTAAAATCCAATGAATTAATGAGTTGCTTTGATCTTGAGAGTCAATTGCCAAAATGAAGTAGGCTATAAAACACACAGGATCACTCCGGAAAAACATTATCACAAATTTGAAAATGAAAGAAACGCCATTGAAAGGGGTTCCGTTTTGTCAAGTTTACTCTGCTTTCAGCTTAATTGTCCACCATGTTTACAGCAATATCACAGTGTTTATAAAAAAATAACATAGTATCAGCCTACTGTATGAAGCAAATAAAACAAAACACAAAGTCGCATTATTTATTTCGTAAAATAAGTAAGCAGTGTCTCAAAGTCCATATGAAAGCATCTGGCTGTCAGTCTTTGACATGACTGGACTTTGCTCCTCAGTGCCCCCACACCTTGATGCTCATGAAAAGAATAGCATGTGTAGTTATCTTTTTTTTTGTTGTGAGGTATAAAGGCCATCATGCATGAATGAATTATATTTTTGCACTTTTACACATAATAATCCATGATCACATGATTACACAATACTGAAACTGCACGTTAAAATAACATATTGTGAATATATTTTGAGACCTCCAAAAATTTCACAAATCATGTTTTCAGGGGAGTCCATGCCTAATTTAGGGGAGCCGAGCTCCCCCGTAGTTCGTAGTGACGACCTCTGTTTTCATTGTTGATTGATTTTTTTTCTGTACCTTTAATGATGTTTTTTACTAGGCTACACTGTAAAAAATGCTGGGCTCCACGCAATTACTTCATGTTGTCCCAACACAAATTGATTAATTTAACTTGTATTTGCAAATTTAAGTAGATTGAACATAAAACAAATCAGTTGTCCCACACAAAAAAAAAAACTAACTATTTTTTGAGTGTATTAGAACATAGTTTGCACAGGGTAAGTATGGGTTACATACAGTAAAGCCACATGCAACAGTAAAGCCACATGCGTAATGCAAACCATACAATTTCATTATGTTGTGTTGTGAATTAACTAATATGGGAAATGTCTGCACATACTCCCTGCTAAGTGTGTAGGGAACAGTGAAAGCTGTGAAGGGAGTGTGTGAATGAGAGTGCTTGCAGGCTCTCCACAGTTATTACTCACTGTGTCTCTTTGATTTGTTTGCCGCTGAGACTCTAGATTTGTTTCTCCACTCTTGAGTATTATTTGTATAATATATAGTATTATTCTACAAATAAATGGTGCTGAACATGTCACAATGATAAAGGCTGCTACATCCGTCCAGAATTAAAAGTGGTGAAGGTGCGAGCACAGCGCTTGCTAACAAACAAACCTTTACAAAAGCTGAAGTCTCACTCAATGTCACACAACATTAGAAACAACACGCTGGGATTTTAATGTCCCTTGCAGAAAGTCTAAGAACAGGTCTGGCGTAAAACTGAACATGCAGTTCATCCAGAAATGAAACATTTGCGGTTAATTTCCTCAGCCTTGAGCCATCCAAAATGTAGGTGACTACTTTTTTTTTCTTCAGCAGAACATTAAAGATTTTGTAACTGAAACTGTGGTCCTTGCATAGGCTGCATAGGAAATTACACAATCTTCTAAGCAGGTACTTGCTTCTTAATAAATAATTTATTTGCATCCTTTAAAAAGTATGTTCTATACAGTGTGAATAGAATTGAACTAATGTAATCTGGATGTACACACCAGTTAGGTAATTTTAGTACATTCAGAACATGCTGTTGTAACATGCAGAATGATTTGACTTGATCTAATTTCCATAAAGTTATCATAAAAATATCATCTTGATAGCTATATACATATGTCTCTGTAGGCTACCTGTAATGGTAGTGATGGCTGCTTTCGAAGCACTGCTTCGTGAAGTTTAATACCTTTACAAATCTTTTGTTTTGAAGCAATGGTTTCTGAAAGCATATCAAATTGACAAGGTCACGTGATTTTAGTAAACGGGGCTTTGTTGCGTCATAACTGCTTTGACATGTTTCAAAAATGTAATGGTTATCTGCTTGGGGGTGCGGGTCACGCGGCTTCATTAAGATTGCCCCCATGTGGGAAATCAACAGATTTCATAGTATTTACCTGATCTCAGATTTGTTATGAGTTTGTAGACTTTTTCAAGAGTTCGCACTTAGATATTGCTCGATAATAATAGTAGGTTTGGTATGCTGTCCCAGGAGAGAACCCTGAGCTCAGAGATAATTGAGTATATGTAAGGGTATATCAATGAGCATATCACATGCTCCTCTCGAAATTAGTTTGTAAAACTTCACTCAATGAGACATTTGTAAATTTAAAAGAAATAATAGCTAATATTCTCTTATTGGCCTTTTTAGTAGAGCCCACCATGGAACATTTTCCTGAGCATGTGTTGTTTCAAGCATTTTGAAACATTCATACATTCATTCATTTTCTTTTCGGCTTAGTCCCTTTACTAATCTGGGGTCGCCACAGCGGAATGAACCGTCAACCGTCACCAGAGTAGGGGTGCTCCAACTGTTCTTGCTTAAACTGGAGTTCAATTGGTAAGTAAATTGTAAATGTCTTTGCCCACTGAAGTCTGAAATCTTTGTATGCATTTTTTTTTCACATTCCTTTCCTGAAAAAATCATCCTGCACAAAAACCTTGAACGCTGAGTCTGATGCAAATTAATGTGTTGCAAAAAACAAACTTAATGCAAATATCATAACTAAACAAAAACTATTTGGAGTCAATTCAAGCAATGATGCTTTGTTCTACTCTCCTTCAAAAAAGAAAACAATAAATATTGCGTTCATCCAATAAACTGCATGGGGAGGAAAGAGAGATCAGCTCCTTATCCAACATCGGCGTGAGATTATCTTGAAATGAAAAGTTCATTTCAGGAAAACAGTGGCATTTTGATACATTGCTTGTAATTCTGCAGCAACCTAACACACATTTTCGTGCACAAATCCTGAACAGAGACTGGCAGTATGTTAAATAATGGCATGGGAAAAGGTGCACGCCAGGCACTGAAACCAGCATAGAGTAGTCTACAGCAGTGGTTCCATTGCCATCCATTGCCATTCAATCACACTTTGTTCATCATAACGTGCTTTGTGCCAGCATTCTGGATTTTGGCTTTCACTTGTACGGTGGCTCTGAACTTTCAAAACACTTCTCAAAATGCTTTCTAAGGATGCAAAGAAAAATACAAAACAGATCTGAATTTTTATGATGGATGGAAGTTTCAGAGGTAGTGTGTAAATGCGATTAACACAACGGGAGGCCAAATGTCTTTTTTAACATGGAAAAAATTGAAATGAAAAATTATGATTCAGTGTGTAATGACCTTAAATGTGCCATACTGCATTGAAGCAATAAGTTAAATTGTTTTCTGATAACACAGTAGATATGTGGCTTAGAAAAGTTCACATTTTCTCCTCAAACAGTTTTGTTTGGTTATTTGTTACCCCATAAAATACCCATAGGATCAGAATGCCCGTATTGACCATATTTTGAATGTTTATGAATTTTAATGAGCTCTGTTCTGATGCAGCTCTCAGTGTTCTCTCTCTTCATCTCTCACACACATGCACACAAACACTGCATGATGTAGTCTGAAATAAACATGCAAAATAATCATACCTCATTTGTAAAAAGATAAAAATAAATAAATAAATATATTTTTTCAACAAACAGAGTGGATGTATTTTTAACTTGAGTGGTGGAAAGGTTTATTTTAGCATGGAGTGAATAAGCTATCTAATATAAACCACCAGACAGAGTAGCCTAAAATAAAATATAGGCTAAAGTATTACTAAACTCGACTGACTAAGACTGACAGAGATGTATTGTGTTGTATTTTAAAGCTATAATGTGAATGTAAACACAGCCAGGAATTAATATCAATCTCTGCATAAACAGACGACTTTTAATAAAGTGTACTGATATTCTTTCATTACAGGGAAAATCACAGTAATAGCTGAATAAGATGCAATGTCTAAAAATGGATTAAACACAGTACTCAGCAGTCTACATGTGTTTTTATCTCAAATTACACACATATCCAGCACATTTCCCAATAAACATGATTAAATTAACAAAAGATTCAAATAAACAAATGCTATGTCTCTTCAGGGTGGTGCTGAATATATTTATAATCAGTATATCCTGCATTTTGCATTTTGACAAGCTTTAAAGAGTCGTTGCTTAGTGAGTTAACGTACAGAAAACAATCTGGTGCAATCACACCATCCCAATGATATCTTCCTTACACTAGCTGCCTGTTAAGATCGTATTGTATTAATTATAAAATATTGCTTCTTACATATCAGGCTCTAAACAATCTAGCTGAATCTCAAAACTCAGGGCTTCTGGTAGTACCCAGAATAGCAAAGTCGAGTAAAGGAGTTTGAGCGTTTTCATATCTGGCTCCTAAACTCTGGAATAGTCTTCCAGATAATGTCAGAGGCTCAGACACAATATCTCAGATTAAAATGTATCTTTATAGTATATAGACAATGTCTCACATAACTGTAGGATACAGTTAAATTCAACTTTTCAAATGCATTCTTTAACATTACATTAATATCTCTTCTGGAAATAAATTATGAACAGCAGCTACACTATGTCACAGAAGGAGACAGGAACCAGAGTAGTAAGTATATGAACAGTTAATTGTGAGGATGGCGGTAGTAAACAGAAATACTTGAAAACTGGATGGCAGGATGGAGATGACTTGAAAGGGTTGAAGGATGTGGAGAAAGCAGAAAACATAGAAAGCCAGACACAGGGATTTTTGACAACCAGACAGGGAACCAGGATAGACCACACTAGGAAGGAGAGATGCAGACACTGAAAGAGGCGAGTACTTTTTAATAGAGTATAGCCACTGACTGTATGGAGAGTGCAGCCCTTCTTTGCTGTAATGAGGCCGGACACTGAATGCAGAGTGGTGATGGTATTTATGGAGCTGTAGTGATGAGCAGAGATGGCATGCAAGTGCGGAGCTAATTGGAATTCATGTGACTGTGATCGGAGTGATTGTGGTGACTGTGAGTGGGGAGAACCTGGCCTGGTTGGGACATGCTAATTCTTTTCTTTGCTCTCTTTTTCCACCTCAAGATGCCCATCCCGTGGCCTCTAGATTGTGGAATGCCACTTGATCAGATCCAAGACATGTAAAGAGATGATGCCAACCAAGAACTTTGAGAACAACAAACACTTAAAACACAAGTACGCTTCACTGAACATGTATTATTCATTCATTCATGCCTTCATTTTCTTTTCGGCTTAGTCCCTTTATTAATCTGGGGTCGCCACAGTGAAATGAACAGCCAACTTATCCAGCATATGTTTTATGCAGCGGATGCCCTTCCAGCTGCAACCCATCCCTGGGAAACAACCACACACACTCATTCACACACATACACTACGGCCAATTTAGCTTACCCAATTCACCTATAGCGTATGTCTTTAGACTTGTGGGGGAAACTGGAGCACCTGGAGGAAACCCACGTGAACACGGGGAGCATAGTCCACACAGAAATGCCAACTGACCCAGCAGAGGTTGGAACCAGCGACCTTCTTGCTGTGAGGCAATCGTGCTACCCACTGCGCCACTGAGACGCCAACATGTATTGTTATTACATGTAAATGTAATTTATTTTGGAAAGACACTATATACTGTATAACTGCAGTTTAACTACGTTTATATACTGACAACCCTGTCATGGTCACCAGCTAGAGTGTCCATGAGCCACACTAGAAAGCACTCCATACATTACCTTCATCAGTCACCAGGGAAGGGTTGCACCAACTGTTATAACTAATCATTTACCAGCACATTTCCCAATAAACATAATTAAATTAACAAAAGATACAACTGATCAAATGTTATGCCTCTTTGTGGTGGCGTTGAATACATTTATAATCGGTATATCCTGCATTTTGCATTCTGAGGAACTCTAAAGATTTAGAAAACAAACTGGTGCGGCAGACTTTGACCTCGAGGCCTCTTCTGTTTTCAAAATAAGAGTCCAACATTCATGGTAAATTTCATATAAGCTTTGAGAAACTTCAAAAATAAGGGTGGAAAATCATTATTGTTATAATTTCAATATGCAGCCTATGTCGTGCTTATTAATGATCTTGTGTGCAACACATCAGTCTGTGTTATGGCTGGTGATTTACTGATGACGCGGCTGCTTGTTAGGTCCGGATGTTGAAGAATGTAACCTAAAGTAAATGAGCAACGCAACAATTTGTCGTTTTCTAATTGGACTGTTTTCCACCAGTGTATTCCACTCACAGAATTTACTTGAGAAAGAGGAAACAATGACGTTTGAGGCTCACAGTATGGTCATAGGTATAACCGGATTATCTTTATAGGGCACCTTAAATGTTTATTTTTGAGTGAACTATCCCTTTAAAGGAAGCCTCAGACTGACATTTTTGTAGTCTTCATCTTCCATAAAATCCTGCCTGACACACGCAGAGACATGAGGACCATCATCACATTATATAAATAAGCGTTTTCCTCCCTCCTAATTGAGTGACTAATATCAGTGAAATAGGTTTATATAACAAGCCCACATATTGTGAAAATGCAGTTATCCTCCTCGCTCCAGCTCTGGCACAGATCAGTTTTATATTGCTGTACCCTATCAGTCTTTCTCAGTGGAATTATACAGCTTGTGCTGGACCACCAACAGCTCGGCATGGACAAGGATGAATGCTGGTTGTACTGATATCATGAAACAGAACCATGCATTCTTATTTTCACATCACTTCAAATAATTTCTTATCTTAGTTTAGTGTGGCGCGTGGAAAAAAGTACAACCTGCCATCCCTTGTATACCTAAAATAGCACTTATTTATCTAGTATTTACATATGTTGCCTTTTTATTCAAATCCTGCACACAAACGTGATTTGAAAACATTTTAACCATAAATTTTTTTTTTTTTTTTGCAGATAATATGATTCAGATATGTACAAGCCAAATTATATTTTTAGAGCTGTTACAGAATGTTTCTGAAGATGGTATGAAAGTTTTCAATGACAGTTTTTCAAAAAGTACATTACTAAGAACTTGGCACTGCAAACAAGATTTATAATATAATTTTCTTCATATGCTGATCAAGCTGTGCCAAGATGTTGCTTTTCTTTTGAAGAGAGATGTAAAATGTGATATGTAAAAGGAAGTATTTATCAGTTTTCAGGGTCAAACAGTATCTGGAGTAAAGAAAACGGGGATAAACCTTTGGTACATTTTAATGTAAGCTGGAATATACTTCAACTGCTTTGCTATTTAATAGATTATTCAATTTTAATCACACTCGCCACTTTTACAGTGACAGTCAGACTAATTTATTTAATATAAATATAATGTTGCAGTTTTTGGTTCATATTTATTCCAATGCAAACATACTGTATGTACAGAGCTGCGTAGATTATCTAGAAATCGTAGTCCATTATTGGTTACAAAATAGGTACTGAAAAATTCTAGGATACACCACTTTAGGAAATGCAGTGTTTTTTGTTTGCCTTTAGATTATGTTTGACTTATCTTATTTCTTTGATCAGCAACATTCTCGTTATTAGTTTAACTTGATCTTAGTGCTGCATTTGACATCATACACCACAATATCCTCATAGATCGCTTAAATTCTACAGGTGTCCAGGGACAGGCTCTACAATGGTTTAAGTCATACTTAACTGACCTTTACCAGTTTGTGAATATAAATGGACAGCTTCACAAGTCAGGCCAGTAAATTATGGGGTGCCACAAGGATCAGTTTTAGGCCCTTTGCTGTTTACAATATACATGCTAACCCTGGGAGACATTATTATAGACACGGGATTAGCTTTCACTGCTATGCAAATGAGACCCAATTATATATTTCAACAAAACCTGATGAGACATCTGAACTGTCTAAGATAACTGATTGCATTAAAGATGTTAAAGACTGGATGACCAACAATTTTCTTCTCTTAAATTCAGACAAAACAGAATTATTACTTATTGGGCCTAAATTCTGTACACATCAGATCTCACAACTCGACCTGCAATTAGAGGGATACAAAGTTAGTATTAGCTCTACTGTAAAAGATCTTGGCGTTATATTAGACAGCAATTTAACTTTTGAAAATCATATCTCCCATGTCACAAAAAAACGCCTTCTTTCATCTGAGAAATATCACAAAGTTACAAAATATGCTATCCATCTCGGATGCAGAAAAGCTAGTTCATGCTTTTTATGACTTCTAGGCTGGATTACTGTAATGCTCTGTTCGCTGGTTGCCCAGCATCCTCTATTAATAAAATTCAGCTAGTACAAAATGCAGCTGCCAGAGTTCTTACCAGGTCTACAAAATATGATCATATCACTCCAATTTTATCCTCCTTACACTGGCTGTCTGTTAAGTTCCGTATTGATTACAAAATATTGCCCCTTACCTATAAAGCTTTAAATAATCTAGCTCCTGTTCATCTAACCAACCTTCTGTCTCGCTACAATCCAACCCGCTCTTTAAGATCTCAAAACTCAGGGCTTCTGGTAGTACCTAGAATAGCAAAGTCGAGTAAAGGAGGTCGAGCCTTCTCATTTATGGCTCCTAAACTCTGGAATAGCCTTCCTGATAATGTCCGAGGCTCAGACACACTCTCTCAGTTTAAAACTAGATTAAAGACCTATCTTTTTAGTAAATCATACACTCAATGCATTGCATAACGGTATGATGCATGAGTGTGCTCCACACAGGTGAGCTGGTTTGACAACCACCTGTAGAACACACTCCTCCTTAATGCACCAGACATTGTGTTAGAAACTCTCATATCCTTTACATGTGTTTCTATGTTTGTTTATATAACTGCTATTTTCATCTATAACAATCCATTTTTGCATCTCGTTTAAATACACTATGAACAGCAGCTACGCTAATTATTTTTTTTATTATCTATTTCCACCTGGAGATACTCATACCGAGGCCCCTACAGACTATGCAGCGCCATTGATGCGATCCAAGACCTGTGAAAAGATGATCCCAAGGTATCCTGGACCAGGCCGTATCCTGAGCTGATGCTGTAAGGGTCATGGAGGAATGGAGTTCATGAGATTGATTCCTGAAAGGCCACAGTGACAAACGAGTCCACACATTGATCCTGTGGGCCAGCCTGACCTCCCGCCGATGCCCTACCCACACCTGCAGCTTTTCCACAATGGACGTCCAGCTTCTCCAGCCTCCGGCGCCTAGACTGCAGCTCCACATAGGAAGTTTGGCCAGAAGAATAATGATCGTGCCCAACAGAGCCTGGTTTCTCTGTAGTTTTTTTTCCCCTTCACTTCGTCAATTGGTGTGTTTTTTTCCTCGCCACTGTTGCCACTGGCTTGCTTGGATCAGGACTTGTGGAGCAGTGCTTCGGTGGATTTGCTCTTCAGTGTTTGAACTTCCATCAGTAAAATTTAAATCACACTGAACTGAACTGAACTAAACTGAACTTATATATATAAAACACCTTTTCACCTGTGTGTATCACTCTACCAAGCAGAGAACTAAACTCATTAAAGTTTGACAATTTATAAGAATAGTGCATATTTGAAAATGTGTTTTGTCACAGAAATGCACTTTGGAGACTCTCTTTGGTTGACGTTTTTATTTGTATTTTCAAATAAGCAATATCACAGTCACAGCACTAAGTTTCAGTTCATCAAACAAATTTAAATAGTAGTCAAAGATAACACAAGTTAACCAACCATGCAGCTTTTAAATGAAGGTTTTTATTATTAAGGAAAAACAAAATTCAAAACCTTGTGTGAAAAAGTGAATGTTTATCACACCAGCGTTGAATTTGAATTTCTCTAGCCAGGCCTGATTACTGCCACACCTATTCGCATTCAAGAAATCACTGAAATGGACCCTTTTCACAAGACTGTTATGACGCGTTTCACCGTGATCAGCATCTTAAATCCTTGAAAGTTTTTAATATATATATATATATATATTTTTTTTTTTAAATGTATGAACATGTATATATTTATGGATGTATTATATCATCTTTGCTTTAAATTACAAAATAATGAATTACCGCTTGTGTGAGGTGTTTCTAATGTAGCGTCTATGGGACAGGACAGTAAATTTGACGTTATTCTCTCCTCTGGCTACCATCATCCGTCTTACACAATTTTTTTTTCCTTTTTCTGAATTTCCTTTTTCTATTTCAGTAAATAGGATTGTAAAAAAAATACCCTCCCATTCACTGCGCTTTAAGTTTTCCCAACTAAGATGACTTTCGCTAATGAGAAACCGGGAAGTGTGAAAAGGGTCTATAGGACGTGCCTGGCGTGGTGAAGTAGACCAAAAGATCCTCAAAAGCTAGACATCATGCCAGGATCTAAAGAAATTAAATAAACAAATGAGAGAAATAATTGCGATCTACCTCTGGAAAAAGTCTGGAAAAAGGTTATGAAGCCATTTCTAAAGCTTTGAGACTGCAGAAAACCACAAATCTACAAATGGCAAAACATGGAATAGTGGAGAACCTTCCCAGGAGTGGCTGGCTGACCACAATTGCCCTAAGAGTGCAGTAACAACTCATCCAAGAGGTCACAAAAGACCCCACAACAACATCCAAAAAACAGCAGGCCTCACTTGCCTCAGGTAAGGTGAGTATTCATGACACTATGAGAAAGAGACTGGGCAAAAATATTTGCATGGCAGAGTTCCAAGACAAAAACCACTGTTGAACAAAAAGAGCATAAAGGCTCATCTCAGTTTTACCAGAAACATCTTGATGATCCCCATGACTTTTGGAAAAATACTCTGTGGACTGATGAGATAAAAGTTGAACTTTTTGCAAGTTGTGATTATGTGTGTAGTAGATGTAACACTGCATTTCAGAAGAAAAAAAACTGTAAAATGTGGTGGTGGTAGTGTAATGGTCTGGGGCTGTTTTGCTGCTTCATTACTTGCTTTGATAAATGCAACCATGAATTCTGCTGTGTACCAAAATTTCCAGAAGGAGAATGTCTGGCCATCTGTTAGTGACCTCAAGCTGAAGCACACTTGGGTTCTGCAGCAAGACAATGGTCCAAAGCACACCAGCAAGTCCAATTCTGAATGACTGAAGAAAAATAAAATTAAGACTTTGGATTGGCCTAGTCAAAGTCCTGACCTGGTGTTGTGGCATCTTAAAAAGGCGGTTCGTGCTCAAAAACCCTCCTATGTGGCTGAATTACAACAATTCTGCAAAATGAGAGCCAAAATTCCTTCACAGTGCTGTAACAGACTCATTGCATGTTACAGAAAATGCAACCAGTGGTCCAACCAGTTATTACGTTTAGGGGGCAAACAATTGTTCACAAAATATATATATCTATATATATATATATATTCCCTCAATAATAAAACCCTTCATTACAAAACTGCATGATGTGTTTACTTGTGTCCTTTCACAAATATTAAAATTTGTTTGATTATCTGAAACATTAAAGCACACACACACACACACACATATATATAAAAATAATTAAAGCATTTATATTTACTTTTACAGTAAGCCAAATTTGTCAGCAATTTAGGAGTACAGTAACATAAATCCCATTAATGCTAAAACATATATATAATATAATATAATATTTAGCTATAGTTTTTTCTTTTTTTTTTTTTTTTACTTCAATGCCTGCATTTGTTTTGTTGAGTTGTGGTGTGTTGCAGTGACAGATGTGAACACATGTGGGCAGTGTGGTGCAAACCAAGGACTCTAGATGCTCCATCACGTTCAAAGGCTCATCTGCAAAGCATTCATTCACTGGAGTCTGATGTATCTCTGGCACTGGATAAAGAGATGGACACATTGTCTGCCTGAGACTATTGTGTCAACACCGCTGCTCAGATCAAACGGACAGCAGCATGTGTGCGCCGATGAATGAACAATGTGAATGTGAGCTTATAACCCATAGAAACAGCAAGTTCTATGCTGGAGAAAGCTGTATGCTTGTGTTAGCAACGATATAAATAATAGTGATTGTAATAATTAATGGATGAAAGCCTGTCATAAACATGTACAGCTTATATTTCAAAAGAGTAGAAGTAAACTTTTGCTTAGAAATAAAGGATATTAAATATGTGTCGGGAATACGGATACGGAAGTCTAAAAATATGGATACAAAAATATGGACGTTCCACAAGGATATGTAAGGTGTGTGTGTGTGTGTGTGTGTGTGTGTGTGTGTGTGTGTGTGTGTGTGTGTGTGTGTGTGTGTGTGTGTGTGTGTGTGTGTGTGTTATGGTAGCAGTAGTGAAGTGTGGGGTGAACGGCTGGTCAGAACTCAACACTCATCTCTCAGCGGGAGGACCATGATCAGGACAAACAAGACTGAACACAGATGCATGTTCTGTACATGCAAGTAAAAGCCCTTTAGAGCGATCTGCAACTTGGAATAAATAAATAAATAAATAAATAAATAAATAAATAAATAAATAAATAAATAAATAAATAAATAAACAATAAATAAATAAATAATAGATAAGTGGATGGACGGACGGACGGAAGGATAGACAGACATACAGACAGACAGACAGACAGACAGGCAGACAGACAGACAGATAGACAGATAGATAGATAGATAGATAGATAGATAGATAGATAGATAGATAGATAGATAGATAGATATCAAATTTTTGGATTTTTCTCTTACATTTGCTTTTGAAAACACTATTGGTTGGGATTTAGTCAGTGGTCCGCTATTTGATCTATACAACAAACTCTGCCTTCTTGTGGGCATCTGCTAAACAAGAAATATGCATAAATTAAACGTACAACAAAACATACCCTAATTGATAAAATGTCCAACAAAATGCAAGCATAAAATTACATATTTCCAATATGCCGAGGCTGGCTGTAGTTATTATTTTTTTAAGCAATGTATTGAAAAACTATATTATCACCAAAAATGGGCCAAATGTGATTTTTTTAGCCAATCAAGTTATCTATCTGCATTGAAAAACCTAAGACAAATTTTAAAAAAAGTTATCAACATGCTAGCCATGTGCTAAAATATGTTAGCAATATGTTAGCATTCATTGATGAATTTTCCTTCAGCTTAGTCCCTGATTTATCAGAGGTCGCCACAGCGGAATGAACCACCAACTACGCTGGCACGTTTTACGCAGTGGATGCTGTTCCAGCCACAACCCAGTAATGGGAAAAACCATACACTCTCTCATTCACACACATACACTACGGCCAATTTAGTTCATCCAATTCCAATATAGCGCATGTCTTTGGACTGTGGGGGAAACCGGAGCAACCGAAGGTAACTCATGCAAACACGGGGAGAACATGCAAACTCCAAAGAGAAATGCCTCCTGGCCCACAGGGGTCACACACCTTCTTGCTGTAAGGTAACCATTGAGCCATCATTCAAAAATAAATTATGCTATATGTTAACAACATTCTAAAACGTGCTACATTGTGTTAAATCATGCTAGAAATAGTCTAGCATTGTGTTAAAATGTGTTAGCTGTAAGATAAATCATGTTAAAATGCATCATGCTATGCATGTTAGTGGTCCCAACTTCATATTAATTTAAAGTTTTTAGGGATTAGTCAAAGCATTAATTAACCTGCATCTGTGTTGTCGAACAGTTATTTTTGTCTGGTGTCAGCACTCCAAGTGATACAAAAAATAAAATAAAATAAAATAAATCAAGTCCAGCACTTAAATTCCTTAATAAACCAAACCATTAATTCAGTAATGAGATTATATTGTAACTGAAGTAGCCTATGTACACATATATTCCCATATAAGTCCATTTCTGTTTTATAGCTTGTACAAAATGTACCCTTGCTAATATTTGGACCATCTCTCTGAGCAAAAGTGCTCAAATCTATTTTGGAGGTTGTTTTTCCTGAACTGCTGAGTTTGGGTCACGCCATAGTATTTGAGTCAGGTTAAGGGTGGGTGTTCTTCAAACGTATCCTCCATTTGGCTGAATGTTTACCGCTGTGTTTGGGGGTGATGTTATTCTGAATGACCCACATTCAGTCCTCACACATCCCCATGTTCTCCTGTGAAACCTTTAGAGGTGTGGATTGCGCTGTTCCCTCAGTGCTTGTGAAGCGTCCGTATGCTGATGATTCTCCATTATAACAGGGAATGGCTGATGCGGTGTTTCCATGTTCTTGCTGGAGGACAGTGATTTTCTCCTGTGCTGCCTTGTGCTTTCATCTTGCAAGCTTTTTCTAGTCGTACATTTGTGAACAGCAAGCTGTCCATGCCTAAAACGTTGCAGAGGGTCTTGCAGTGACTTCTTGACACTTCTGCAGAAATAGTAAGATAATTATATGTAAATGTGAAGCAGTGCTAGAGAAGATACTACAAAAACTGCAGTATCACATCATTCACTATTTAAAATACTCTACTCTATAATAATAATAATTCTACACGATGCTAATTACTAAGTATTAAAGGAATGGTTCATCCATAAATTAAAATTAACCCATAATTTGCTCACTCTCAAGCCATCAGTGTATATGACTTTCTTCTTTCAGACAAACGCATGCAGTTGGAGTATTCATTCATTCATTCATTTTCATTTCGGCTTAATCCCTTTATTAATCTGGGGTCGCCACAGCGGAATGAACCGCCAACTTATCCAGCATATGTATTACGCAGCGGATGCCCTTCCAGCCGCAACCCATCTCTGGCAAACGTCCATACACACTCACTCATTCACACGCACACTCATACACTACGGACAATTTAGCTTACCCAATTCACCTGTACTGCATGTCTTTGGAATTGTGGGGGAAACCGGAGCACCCGGAGGAAATCCACGCAATCACGGGGAGAACATGCAAACTCCACACAGAAATGCCAACTGACCCAGCCGGGGCTCGAACCAGCGACCTTCTTGCTGTGAGGCGAATGTGCTATCCACTCCGCCACCGTGCTGCCCCCGCAGTTGGAGTAGTTATAAAGTATTGTTTTTAAATATTTGTATCCTGGTTCTTTTCATGCTGTAAAATGGTGTTGGAAAGTACTTTTTTAAGGTTCCAAAAATCACATGCGGTAAATATTCTAAAGTAGCTAGTTCAGTAAGTAAATAGTCTTATGAAAGTGGATAAATGTGTTTTTGTAACAAAAAATCTGAACACATAAAATGCTTCCAAAGCGGAAACTTTGGTGAGAGTAGACACTTATTTCAATGTGTTGCCTAACACTAAACCATACATAATGTATTATGGTCTGTCTGAATACTCAACTCTCCAACCCAGGCTCAATTGTGGATACGTACCCAGGTCTACATTTCTGGGGACAGCGAAATCCGTAACCGGAGGTACATCTGCTCGCAGTTTTTGTTTTTTGCCAATCTACCAGAGGCCGATGTGTATGCTTTTTATTGATCTCAAATTTGTCTCGCGCGTCCTCCTCTCATGTAAATCCATCAGAGGGCGCAATATATACTTCAGCTGACCGGACTAACCTAACATTACTAATTTAAAATATTCTTTTTTTTTTTGTGACAGCTTAATTGTTTTATATTCAATTCATTTCAATTTGTAAATTTGATTGATTTGATTAATCAAACTTAAATTGTATTAAGTTGGTTTAATTGATTTGTGTTGGGACAACATGAAGGAATTGTGTGGAATCCAGCATTTTTACAGTGTACCTGCTACAACAACACACACACACACACGCACACGCACACACACACACACACACACTATTTGTAAATTTACCTTTATGAGGATTTCCCACTGATTCAATGATTTTCATACTGTACAAACTGTATACTATCCCCTATTCCTAAACCCAGCCTTCACAGGAAGCAAACTGCATTTTTACATTTTCAAAATATTTAATATCTTAATTTAGGAATTAATATCTTAATTTTACAAAATGTCCCCATAAGTTAAAAATGTATTGGTATTGGTCCCCAATGGGCTGAATACTTGTACATACACACAAACACACACACACACACACACACACACACACAC
>CAIGQW010054088.1:1894667-1919233 GCA_903798125.1 Danio choprae | reverse complement strand
TCTCTCTCTCTCTCTCTCTCTCTCTCTCTCTCTCTCTCTCATTCTCTCTCACCTCTTTCAGCTGATTGCTCCTTTATCAGTGGACGCCGCAGCAGAATTGCTAGTAAATTTAGCAAATAATCACAATGAAATAGCAACAAACACACTGTTCACTCATTCTGACTATGAAAATAGTATTTTCTTGTAAAATGGCCTCTTATTATCTCCTAAGCAAAATCCAAAGGTCACATTTTTGAAACTCTCATGTTCCTTGCTCTTTTATTATAAGAGTCCAATGAAGACGCACACTTAATTTACACATACTGTGAAAGCGTATAATGTCACATCTATGAGCTACAAGCACATTACCGTGCGACCACATGTACATATCAACACCTAGGACATCAACACACTATTTTTATTGCTAAACACAAGGGGCCATAGTCAATTACAGAAACATCTGGAATAAATGTTTATTAAACATAGTGAATTCAGTTAGAAACCAGTCAGATAAATGTACAAAAAATTTACACACACAAATATATATTTTGAAAAATGTCAGAAACTGTTAGACACTGACATCAATAGTAAAAAAAAATAATAATACTATAGAAGCCAGCGGCTACTTGTTTCCTACATTTTTCAAAATATCTTCTTACAATTGAAGACTTCAATATTTCAGCTCTAGATGAGAAACATATTAAAAACATATTTATGAAACTTCAGAGCATTTTTGTTTTAAATCAGACTCTTTGTGCATATAAACTACTAAAAGTTGCATGATTTAGTAAACAAGGGTTTCATTCATTCATTTTTATTTCGGCTTAGTCTCTTCACTAATCTGGGGTCACCACAGCGGAATAAACCACCAACCCATCCAGCCTATGTTTTACGCAGCGGATGCCCTTCTAGCTGCAACCCATCACTGGGAAACATCTACACACATACACTACGGACAATTTAGCCTACCCAATTCACCTTTACTGCATGTCTTTGGACTTGTGGGGGAAACCGGAGCATGCAAACTCCACACAGAAATGCCAACTGACCCAGCCGAGGCTCGAACCAGCGACCTTCTTGCTACCCACTGAGCCACCGTAAGGCCCCTAAACAAGCGTTTGTTATTTCCAAATTTAATTGGTTTGCCATTGTTGAGAGGATCTCTATATCCATGAACCAGTGTCTATATGGTTTTGAATTGGTCTCTAATCAGTTTTATATGTTGGTAAAGATTTCAAATATACATTTGTATAATAAATAGAAATAGATGTTGTTAATGCCTGATTAACTTAGCTATCTATCAAACAAGCCTTACAATTTAAAAACATAATGCATATTGTATAGAAATATTTGTTAGTTTTGTTAGATTTGTTAGTTGTTATACTGTACATCATATTTCTGTTACAGTCAGTTACTTATTTAGTAACTACACTGGCCTATAAATCAAGAAGATCAAGAAGAATCAAGATGGCGCCTCGGATGGCTGCCTCGGTGTGGAGCTCTCCAGCTATTGTACTGTTTTTGTTAGTTTGTCCTATTTTATGTTTGTCATACGTGATCAGTTATACCAGGGATGAACTGCTGAACATTCGGCAGTGCACACCATTTAATCACCAACCGGTTTTTCATTTTTCTGGCATTTTGCGGAACATCGTTGTCGGCAGAGTAGCTGCACTGTGGAAACGCTACAAGACACGCAAGCGTGGGAAGCGAGCCGGCGCGCTCGTCAGGCTCAGACAGCGCGGCTTTAGAACGGCGATGCCTAGCATCCATCTGGCGAATGTTCATTCTCTTCCTAACAAAATGGACGAACTACTTCTGCTCGCATGCAATAACAAGGACTTTACCAACTCTGCTGCTCTGTGTTTCACGGAAACCTGGCTGAATGAAGCCATTCCGGACAGCTCGCTTTACTTGCCGGACTTTCAGCTGTTCAGAGCGGATCGTGATACAGCGTCAATGGGCAAAACACGCAGCGGTGGAATATGCTTTTACATCAATAGAAGGTGGTGTACGGATGTAACTGTGTTAAAGAAGATGTGCTGTCCTGATGTGGAAGTGCTTTTCATTAATTGTAAGCCATTCTACTTGCCGCGGGAGTTTTCCTCGTTCATTCTCATCTGTGTCTATATTCCAGCACAAGCACATGTGAGTACTGCACTGCAACAGCTGGCTGATCTGATCACAGAGACAGAATAACAACACCCGGACTCTGTTTGTATCATTCTCGGTGACTTTAATCAGGCTAAACTCACACATGAGCTGCCTAAATTTAAACAGCATATTACATGCCCCACCAGAGACAATAATATTTTTGACCATTGCTAGACAACAATAAAGGATGCATATTGCTCCGTCGCCAGAGCAGCTCTAGCACTCTCCGACCACTGCCTGGTTCATCTTCCACCAACTTACAGGCAAAAACTTAAAACTGCTAAGCCAGTATTAAGGACTGTTAAGAGATAGACCAATGACACAGAGCAGGACTTACAAGCCTGTTTTGAATGCACTGACTGGAGTGTTTTTGAAGCTGCTGCCACCAACCTGGACGAGCTCACAGAGACTGTAACATCATACATCAGTTTCTGTGAGGAGTTATGCATCCCTACCAGGATTTAATTATCATTTAACAATGATAAACCATGGTTCACACCAAAACTTAGACAGCTTCGTCAGGCCAAAGAGGATGCCTACAGGAGTGGGGACAGGTTCCTGTACAATCAGGCCAGGAACACACTGACAAATGAGATTGGTGTGGCTAAGAAGAGCTATGCCAAAAAGCTGGAAAACCAGTTTTCTGCCAACGACCCTGCATCAGTGTGGAAAGGCCTGAAAGACATCACTAACTACAAGACACCATCCCCCAGCATTGACGGCAATAAACATCTTGCAAACGAGCTGATTATGTTATATTGTAGATTTGAGACCGCCGACCAGACACTCCACACCCGCCGTGACCATCTCTCTACACAGGCATCAACACCTCCAGCCATCCCCCTCCCCCCCCTGCACTTCAGATCAGTGAGGATAATGTGCGTCAGATCTTCAGGAAACAGAAGAGAAGGAAAGCACCAGGCCCAGACGGTGTCTCACCAGCCTGTCTGAGAACCTGCGCTGACCAGCTGGCCTCCATTTTATCACAAATCTACAACAGATCAATGGAACAGTGTACAGTTCTATCCTGCTTTAAGCGCTCCACCATCATTCCAATTCTGAAGAAACCAAAGATCACTGGACTCAATGACTACAACCCTGTTGCCTTAGCATCTGTGGCCATGAAGTCATTTGAAAGACTGGTGCTAGCATATCTGAAGGACATCACTGGACCTTTGCTGGACCCTCTGCAGTTTGCCTATAGAGCAAACCGGTCTGTGGATGATGCAGTCAACATGGGACTGCATTATACCCTACAACATCTGGACAAACCAGGGAACTACGCAAGGATTCTGTTTGTGGACTTCAGTTCTGCCTTCAACACCATTGTCCCATCATTGCTCAAGTACAAACTGACCCAGCTCTCTGTTCCTAGCTCTATCTGTCAATGGATCACCAGCTTTCTGACAGATAGACGACAGCTAGTCAGAATGGGCAAAATCACATCCAACAGCCGCACCATCAGCACCTGCGCCCCCCACGGATGTGTCCTCTCCCCACTACTCTTCTCCCTATACACCAACGACTGCACTGCAAAAGACCCCTCCATCAAGCTCCTGAAGTTTGCGGATGACACTACTGTTATCGGCCTCATTCGGAACGGTGACGAGTCTGCATACAGACAGGAGGTGGAGCGGCTGGCTTTATGGTGGAGATGCAATAACCTGGAGCTGAACACACAAAATGGTGGAGATGATTGTGGACTTTAGGAGAAACCCCCCTGCACTCCCCCCACTCACCATCATGAACAGCACTGTAGCTGCAGTAGAGTCATTCAGGTTCCTGGGCACCACCATCTCTCAGAATCTGAAGTGGGACATTCACATAGACTCTATTGTGAAGAAAGCCCAGCAGAGACTGTACTTCCTTCGTCAGCTGAGGAAGTTCAACCTGCCTCAGGAGCTGCTCGTACAGTTCTACTCAGCTATCATCCAATTCATCCTTTGGACTTCAATCTCCGTCTGGTTCGGCTCAGCTGCCAAAACCGACCTCCGCAGACTACATCGAATAGTCCGGACAGCTGAACGAATCACTGGCACTACCCTTCCTACACTTCAAGAACTGTACTCTTCCAGAGTGAGTAAAAGGGCTTACAAAATCACTCTGGACTCCTCACACCCGGAGCACTTCCTGTTTGAACTGTTACCATCTGGTCGGCGCTACAGAGCACCAACCACAAAAACAGCCAGACACAGGAAAAGTTTCTTTCCTCAGGCCATCTACCTCATGAACAGCTAAATATTCCCCTACTGTGCAGTAAATGTGCAATACTCTCTCATACACACTTGTACACAGCACCTTATAACAATTTACAATGCAATACTTTCTCTACACAGTTGTACACAGCACCTTATAACTTGTATATTTATAACAAATCTGTACATACAATTCATCATCCAGAGCTTTTTGACTGATTGCATCTATGTTTAATGTTTGTTGTCTTTTTCATATTTATTTCGCGTTGTCACTTGTCACTTTATGTACACTGGAAGCTTCTGTAGCCAAAACAAATTCCTTGTGTGTGTAAGCACACTTGGTAATAAAACCTATTCTGATTCTGATTCTGATTCTGAAAAAAAAGTAGTAACTATCGCTAGTTCTGAAGGAGATTGTCATTACTGGAATCTCTCCAGGTGCTTCATCCACAGCAGTTTTGATTTAGAGACTTGAAAACAACATCTCATTGGATTAAGGAAATGTTGTTGGAGTAGTGTTCCTGTACCTGAAGAATGCTTTTGACACATTTACTTAGAAAAATGATCTCTGTTCACACTTTACAGCCTAAAATTCATGATACTGGGCATGCACATATTTTGTTGACATCCATACTAGCAGTCTACTGGTTGTCTAATAGTCATATGAGGGTGGATTGAAAAATCAGGGAACATTATGGAATAGTCCAGAAAACTAGCAAGAGTGTGATTGTGGATAGCCACACTTACATTTTCAAAAATGTACATAGGTACATAGGCACTCATAGGTAACGAGTGGCCACTATAAGACATTACTAAATCTACCTACAGTAAAACCAAACAACACTGTTGAAAGTGGAAAATGTAAATAATTTTAACATTGCATTAGCAGGTGTAAAGAACACAAGTCTGTTTGTCTTTCAGCAGTGTTTAGTGGAATAAACTCTACCAATATTAAAACACAAATGCTTTCGAAATCCAAATCCTCTAAAGAACTGTTAGTCTGCATTATTTAGAGCAACCGAAACACTTGCCAAAAGTCATTATCATTTGAATGGCATCTCCACTTATGTTAGTCTGTTTTTATTATTCCTGAGGCTTCCATAATCCTGGACCAGGCCGTATCCTGAGCAGCAGCTGTAGTGGTCATGGAGGAGTGGACAGCATGAGACGGATTTCTATAAGACCCCCGTGACAGATGAGTCTTCGCATTGATCCTGAAGGGGCAGCCTGTACACCAGCCGGTGACCTCTCCCACCTGCAGCTTCTCCACAATGCACTTCCAGCTTTCTCCAGCCTCCAGTGCTTAGACTGCAGCTCTGCACAAGAAGTTTGGCCATAGGAGAAATGGTCTAGCCCAACTGAGCCTGGTTTCTCTTGAGGGTTTTTTCCTTCACTTTCATCAATTGGTGAGGTTCGTTCCTCGCCACTGTCGCCACTGGCTTGCATGGTTCAGGACTTGTGGAGCTGTGCATCGATGGATTTGCTCTTCAGTGTTTGGACTTTCAGCAGTGAAAATGTAACCGCACTGAACAACTAAACTGAACTTAAACTCTGAAAACTGGATTGACACAGCTTAAATTTACTATAATCTCCTGTTAAGCTACTTTGACACAATCTACATTGTAAAAGCGCTATAGAAATAAAAATGAATTGAATTGAATAAGGGGGAAGGAAAATATGTGTTTTTTTTTGCATAAAAGGTCATTTATACCATACTATTTGTGGGGGGAAAACAGTTTAATTATTTATTTCAAATAATCCAAGTCATTTATGTTTAATACATGTTGTTTGTTTGGCTTCTCTGTAGGTTTTGGACCTTCTGCTGTTGTAGGCTGTGATCACCTTGGAAATTTCTAATATCATTTGATAGAGTGATATGAAATAGTAACATGGTCAAGACTTATTATTTAAGCTGTGCATTTACCCAATGATAACCATACATCTTTAATCATTCATCAATCTCAGAATGACATACAACAGATCATTTAATATACTGTACAATTATCAAATCAGTATTTTCTCTAAGTGCAAATAAAAAGCAGTAAACCTAGGTTTTCTTTTCTATGATAAAAACTATAAACCAACATATAATCTATGGTGAAAACATTTAAAAAGCACATTCCTAAGAGTCCCTCTGCAGCAAAGCTACAGTATAGCACCAAACCTGTTTGTGTAATTCTAAGGTCGCAGAGGTTGAAAAATAGTCACTTAAAACTTAATTACATATGTTTTCGTGAAAGAAACCTTGACTGACATTATAAATGGATCTCAAGGCAAAGCAGAAATGTGAAAAAGGTGTAGAATATGGTCTCTCTAATTGAAGGGATTTGCATAACCATTAAAGAAAAAAAGAAATGATGGAGAATGATAACACATCTGAATGTTAATTTGTACAGTGAGTGTGTGTGCTTTTTGACCCATCACAGAAATGAAATGACCAATGCTCGGTTTTAGTAATTTTTTATTAATATGTGCTGATACAGGGTCGTACTGACCTGCAATGACGCAAACGCTTACATAAAACCATCCCCCTTTGGCCCAAACAGCTGTCAAAGCAATGACTGTGAGAAAATAAAACACATTTCATTTTTCAATAAAAACAGTAAATCACATTAACCCTCCTGTTACACGGGACCCAGCATCATAATTTAATAATAATAATAAAAAGAACAATTCCTAAAACAATTAGGAAACTAATCAAAATAAACAAACCATAACTTACAATGACAGGACTATTACCCTGACCTTCTTGTATCTCATCATATATGATATCTAATACTGTCTGATCACACAACAGTGCACTTATATGATAGTCCAACTCGAGAAGGCCTAATACATTCTAGGGTGATTTTTGTCCCCTGCCCAGTTTCTCAAAAATCCCCAAACCCTGATGGGAAATGAGCACAATGCTAAACTAAATCTTTGAGTGTGTTTTTTTTTAAGAAACCTGCTGTATGATAAGGCTGTGATTCTTCTAGAAGTCCGATTTGTGATTGCCCATCATCTGAGCTATGGCCCAATTTGCCCCTCTGGGTTGAACATACAGTTATTACACAAACATACAGTCAAAGGCATGCCTAAAAAAAGCTATAAAACAATCCATAGCTTGGTCAAACTTAAATATGTAAAAATGCCCTTGCTTTACATTTCTTTACAGAGAAAAAAAACAACAACAAAGACCCTTGTGTTTTGTGATCAAGGTAGAAACACTGATGTGGGAGGCTGTGTTACCCAAAAACTCTGTGTTCTGGTGTCACCCTGCTTGACTGAGCCACTGCTTTAGACTGATGGACAGCTTGTTAATAGTTACCAGTATGAACCTCCCCACTGGGCTAATGTCTAACATATTCTCAAAACTTACGGTGCATGCGCTGTTCCTAGGGACCAATAACAAATAATACTATGTTATTAGTGTGTCAATGTCAGTTTAAAACCAATGCGAGCCTGTTTCAGCTACCCCCTTTCCACCGGTACGGTGTTGTTGTTAAAACCAAATGTGGGCAGATCCTCACATTTCCTTTGAAGAAGAAAAAAAGATGGATATGAGCTCTGAAAGAGCCTTCTAAATATCAACACAAAATTAAAATATTAAAGTCTGCCACACTTGACATCCTCTGTAATGATAATTTATCTGTCAATCTGAACAAAGATGTATTTTTCAGTTCAACTTTACTTTAAAATGGCAATACTTATGCAACTGTATTTTCTATATAATTGCACTAGTTTAAACTATGTTGTTGCTGTTGCATTCGTTTTCAGCAATAAGCACTGAAGATTGTGCCTTACAGTGATTTGACCATAGTTAAAGGAGTTTTGGACACTCGTTGACCCAGAAGTCCATCCAAAAAATGGCCCAATTTTTTTTATTAAAAATTGATTAAAAAAGAATCACATAGAAGTCACTTTCAAGCCAAGCAGCATATTGTTGGTCAAAAAAGCTAATTTGGACCAAAAAATATTTTACCCTAGGGCAAAACTTTCAGTTGCACCAATGTCTATCCAGATTTTAGGTCTTACACCACATGTAAACATTCCCATATCCAAATTCTTTATCAGATGCCAAAAGTAAACAACAGATGGTGTATACTTGATGTGCTGTATACTTTTAACATTCATCTCCAAAGTGAAATCTCAGATGGTCAGACAGCAATTTAGCTTTTATGAATTGTTCAAGGAATAGTTCACCCAAAAATGCAAATTATCCAATAATATACTCACCCTCAAGACATATTTGCTGTACATGATTTTCTTTTTCCTTTCAGACAAACACATTGAGAGTAGTTTAAAATTTTATCTTAGCTCTTCCACCTCCTCCCCCCTTTATTTAACGATGGATTTATGCACTTTTTGAAGCTTAAAAAAATGGGCACTACCCAACACCATTATACAGCATGGAAGAGCCAGGATGAGATTTTAAACTACTCCAACTGTGACAGAAAAAAGTCATACACACAGAGGATGGCTTGAGGGTGAGTGAATCATGGGATAATTTACATCTCTGGGCAAACCATCTCTTTAAAATTTTGATGTTCAGGATTCCCAAGCTCAGAGAATGCACTGTATACTGAGTGAGTTTTAAATGAGTAGCTTGAATCAGTGATGTGAATACACAGTGGTCAAAATCAGCTTTTCTTAATAGTTAATATTATCAGTTCAAATGAGTAGATGCTTGGACTAGGAAACAAGCATGACCATCACTAGCAGGGTGAACGTTTGGTGATTATTTAAGGGGGCACCAGACCACAATTTTAAACTGAGTGGTTCATCACCTCCACTCTCACCCTAGGACCCTGATTTCAATGAGTGCCCAAGAGCATCGAGGCCACACACACCCTATCTATGACCCTATGATCACAAATTAAGACCCCGGTATACGTCAAATAGTTTTTTTTTTTCATTCTTCATTTGAGGGCAAAAAGAAATTTGAAAAGGCTGAGTAATGGTATACTGTTTTCGACATTCCAGCACCCTCATGCTGCAGGTTGTAAATGTGTCACGCTGCTCGCATGCCCCCAACACAATGATGGCATCTGAGATAGAAGAACAGTTTCATAAAACATCTGGTAAACAGCATTGTCCAGGAGATACATCACCATGAAAAGACACCGAATGGTGCCACCAATGTGCACAAACTCACATTGGCACCAGAAAGGACGTGGCACGACAATGTGAGCTTATCGTTCGGTGTATGACCCCAGCTGAGTCTTTAAAATCTCAGCGATTGTACAGGTGCAAATACATCTGCCCAACACTGCTACTTGACTCTAGAGTGTATTCATTTTGCTAGTGTTGTTGTTTTTGGATGATGTTCTCCTGTTTGACCCCCACAGGATGAGAAACAAATTGGGAGGAAAAAAAGGAGGCAGAGTTGCAGAACACACTTAGCGATCGAATAAACGTCATGGACCAATGATAGCTCAAAGAAGTCAAAATGATTTTGCTTTGGTGAGCTGTTTCAAACTGCTGAAACAAACTCAAAAAACATTTTAGTTTTGGGTGGATTTTGTTTAAAGTATACTAGGGCCTCTACTGTACCAAGCAGACTGAAAAGACCTTAAAAGACAGGAGACTGTGAAAGTAGGCAATATGTTCATAGACAGGTTATGCAGTATCAGTCAGTTACATCATCATTCAGCTCTGAACCAACTGCAAATGTGGGCGGCAGGTAACAAAGGTTCACACATCTCAACCAGAACAAGCTCCATTTCAATGGAAAAGGGGTGAAAAAGCAAGCTCTGTTAGAAAGGTCTCTCTCCTTTGGTGTTAAAATCCTTCCACATTACAGAAAGGTGTTGATCGCTTAGTGACTGACGGATCCCAATAAAACATGTCTGATAACTCCGGGGGCTCTCTTGGTCTGTCAGGAGCAGTGTGACCGAACAGGTAGGGTGCTTTGCCCAGGGCCAATGCTTCATGTTGTTTTGACAGCAGTGAACGACTTGGTCATATCTCTCTCTCCCTGTCTCTTTTTTATTATATCTATCCTACTATCTGGACATCAAGTCAACATGTGGCTCTAAAAGTGAATCTGCTGTGCGACAGAGGAAGGTGGCTCATGATCAGAGGTCATGACTCGGGCTCACTGGTGCCAGGCCCCAGCTGAGGATTGGGTTGACAGCAGGGTGACAGACTGTCAGATCGCAGGAGTACAGGCCAATGTGATGGCACCTATGTGGACAGGGACAAAAGATGGGTGTCTGGAAGAAGACCTTCATAGTTCATCTCTGTCTGGCAGGCCCACATGGAATCTGTTCTCAAGATTTCTGAAGAACTAGAACGCATGTCAGTCACAAAGTTGCATCCATCTCCCACCTGAGTTTGAGACCCCATGATGTCTAAATGCCAGTTTCAAGAATTGTTTTTTTATATACTTGTCAAGAAGTTTTGTTCATAGAACTTTAAGAAGAAATACACATTAAAAGTGAACTTCTACTGGGAAAATAGACTACACATATTAAAGTCTGTATGAACCGGAAGTTGCAGAGAGTTTATTAGAGTATGTTGATGTACTTCCAATTGAAATGGAATATCATGGAGTAGGGACAGGAGTTATTCCCTCATAGCAACTTGACGTCACCAGAGAAGGACGTTACTCCAAAAACAGACTTTCAGACTTTTATTAAAGATTACCAAAACTATTTGTGTGTGTGTGTGTGTGTGTGTGTGTGTGTGTGTGTGTGTGTGTGTGTGTGTGGATTAACATGGATTTATTGTTCACATAAAGAATAACAATGTGTTCTAGCAAAATAAACATTGTACAGGTTGATTTAAAAAGAATATCACAAATTTCAGGTTAATGTTACTCGAGTGTCTGGAGGGGGTCATACTGAACATCTATGAACTTGTTTTCTACTGAAAAAAACTTTAAGTACTCTTCACATTAATTAATTACCCAAGGTTCCATCATGTTTCTTTGATTACATACAGATTTTCAAAGTTGTGATATTCTTTTTGGATCACCCTGTAAATTTGATTTCACAAGGACCTTGAAGATTCATGGTATCTGTACACTGCTGTAGAACTAAAATGTTCTTCTGTCTCTCTGTCGGCAAATCATGGTTCAAGTGACCTAATTCCATTTTTGCTATTTTGGCACAGATTGGATACTAATGGATTGCAAATATTGTCAGGTTGATTTTACATTAGAATTGACTTTGATATAAATCAGATATGTACGTTTGAATCTGCCATCCAGGCTGACAGACTGGATCTCCCACTCTTAATGATGAGTCTTCTGCCATTAAAAATCAACAGTGGCAAATCACGTCAACACAGGGGGACACCAACACATTTTATGTTTTACTAACCTTTAAACATTATATAAAAACAATAGATTGAATTCAAATTTGGTCTGTGTCCATTGAAAATTCTGCCATTTTAACTTCATGTTCAGTCTAATAACTAGTTTCCACTGAGCGCTACTGTTCAGTTCTGTACAGTACGGTATGGTACAGGTAATCGTGATTAGGCGTGCATTTACACAGGATGATCACAGAGGGTTTTAGGGGGGCTGAGTAGAAATGTGTGTGTGTGTGTGTGGGGGGGGGGGGGGGTACCCCTACAGCACCCCTAAAACCCACTGAGCGATACTGTTCAGTTCTGTACAGTACGGTATGGTACAGGTAATCGTGATTAGGCGTGCATTTACACAGGATGATCACAGAGGGTTTTAGGGTGGCTGAGTAGAAATGTGTGTGTGTGTGTGTGTGTGTGGGGGGTGGTACCCCTACAGCACCCCTAAAATAGGCCTAGAAACGCTCATGATTGACATCATTCTTGAAGAAGGAAGGCCTGTTCATATACTGCATCTTTTGCACTGTCAAGTTTACTATTTTAAATGTGGATGTGCAGCAAGCATCCACAAATAGCGAGATGTGACATGTGAACAGCCCTATAAACAACAATAGAGGACATACAGCAGATCTTGTTCTTGATTCTTGGCATGTGGCTGTTTTTTTCACAAGAAGATGACAAGCTTTGTTTGAGTTTGGGTCAGCCAATATTCACTGATGTGCTCCCATCATTGTATTATTAAGGTGTCATGTTTTGGCTCTGTATTTAAAAATGGTGCTTCCTTTGCTGTCTTTCCCATGGCTTTTGAGGGTGATGATTATTTAAATCAAATAGCCTTCAGCAACTCTAATTCCATCCTTACTGTTGAGCCAGGTACCCTTACAAAGGGGTCCAAAAAAAGCGGTGCGTTGCGTTTTGCAATTTTGGTACTTTTTACAGTGAAAACAAAAATAATTGCATTTTTGTACTTTACTATACCACTCAGTGGAAACAAGGCATACGCTTTTCCAGATCAAAATTTCAGAATACCTACCGGTATATCACATAACAATGCAACACAGAAAACATATATACATTTATGGATATAGTTAGCAAATCATAATTATGCATCAAGCATCGTAGTGTAAATGCATCATTTGATAAAGTATATCTTGCCTCACCTTCCTGTCTTCAAAGAAAAAAAAAAGATTTAAAATAGGAAGGAAACTGCATTCGTCAGGCAAATACCATATAAGGATTCTTTTCATAGACAAATTTCATTACGCTTTCAGCCACCCATAAGAGAGTAGCACTTTTGAGCTCAATTTAACACATTTGATAAATTTTAAACATTCCACATTTAAAAATCATGAAATAGAAGCAGATTCCATCTAGGCCTACTCATCTGGTATCTACTCATGCACTCTTTACCTCTCTATGTGAATGTGAAGACATGAAACTGAGGCCAATGTGAAGAGCGGATCAGGGTGACTCCTTTCATAACTAAAGAACAGTGAACACAAGTGCACTCAAAGAGCGAGAGGGGGGGAAGACAAAGGGAGAAACCCAGAGAGCGGGAGCATGGTGGGTTGACTCCGCTAGATTATAGCTCTTAGTATTATTATGATAATCAGGGGTTGTATGGGGATTTTGGAGGTGGTAGCAGTCCCTCAGAGCGGGCTTTAGTTTAGCAGTTTACTACAGCGCATAATCACTGTCATTATCACCATATTCAACACTGTACTATATTATGCCTTCAGTCCCCATGTAAACAAAGCCTTTGACTAACATAACAAATCTTCCCACATTAGCGCTCAGCTAGGAAAGCCGTATGAAAACAATTCGGTGAGCTAAGCAGGAACAGGGAGAGAACTGTGTGGGCGAGGGGAATGTGAAAGAAGGGTCGAAGGGAAGCAAAAACCAGCAAGGGCAGAAAACGGAGACATGCACAAAACGTGACGCACATTGGACGTCTCCGGGGAGGAAGAGGGAGAGGTAAACAGCTTCTCCCATGGGCCGGTACAGCAGAGTAAGAGGGTAAAACAGCAGCAGTGTTGTGCCAGGTGGGCAGAGGGCCATGAGTCAGGAGCAGATCTCCTTAGAGGGCATCCTAAGCTCTAAGAGCTAGTTCACAATGGTGTATGACAATACATTCAAACGGTCAAACCTGCTGACCAGTTGAAGCTGGTCCTACTCATCAACATAAACATTTTGCAAGAAAGAAAAAAAAGACTGTTCAGGTCATTGCTTTAAAGAAAAGCTGATCATACAAGCCAAGGGCTAAATATAAGACTGGGTGTACTAACAACCTGCTGGCCAGCACACCGGCAAACATACTGACCCTGTGTCAATCAGTACAAGTTACCATGCAATGGATTGCACACGCGTCCCCTTAGAAGACTTACATGAGTGAGGGATAAAGAAAGAGATAGGGCATTGATTAGAGATGCACAGTGGCCACCTTGACATCACCTCTTTCTAACAATGGATTCTCACCTTTGCTCTGACTCTTTCTTTGTATGGCTATGTTTGGAATGCATACTAGCTTACTACTTACTATGCAGTATACACTGTGTTTTAAAATATATATTGTGTGACCTAAGTCATGTGACCCGCAGTCTATATTTTGTTTTCTGTACATTTGTATACTGTTTCCCACACAGACATATATATGTGAAACAATTTATACACTGTGGTCACATGACCTCACCATATTGTACCAATTTATATTGGAAATAAAAGCGATTAAAGTATTTGGCAAATTTGCAAAATGTCCAAAATTGAACTTTTAAAGTCCAACCATGGATTGATAAAATATCCAGATATTATTTTGATCCCATCCATCATACTGGAAAACAAAAGGTCACCACATTGCATTGTGGGTTACAGTAATTTTGCAGTCCACTGGTTAAATTTCCTCTACCAAGACAATGGAACTACTGTATATATTTTTGAATTCATTCTCCATTGTTTATCACTCATTCTAGCAAATGTGCTTTGTAATTATGGAACAAAATTGACATGCTATGCTCAGAATACATAATTTATACTGCAGCATTAGTAAGAGTAGTATGCTCTTCAAAATATAGCGCAACCCCGTCACCCTCACATATGCTCTGTACACAGAATAATAACCACACTAAATAAATGAATATGTGCATAAATAATCAAAACAGACAAATAAATATTAATAAATAAAACATCAGACATGAAAGAGTTGAAGATTGAGCAGACTTCGGAGGGGCGGAACACTCATGAATACCTCTTTTTTATTCAATAGGCTATGTAGCTCATTTGCATATGGGGATTCTAAACCAAAAAGACTGTGTCTCATTGGTCAGATGTTCCTGTCACTCAGTGAATGCTAATTCTGGTTGGCTGTTGTTGTTGTGGTTTTGTTCTCTATTGTACCTGACTGGCAAAATAACATTTAAAATACCTTTAACAAAGTTTTTTAGATGGAAGCTTATACTGAGCTCTTATATAGATATAGATTTACTCTGCTTCCTGTTTTTCTAATGCGGGTCCATCTAACCCAGTAAAAATAGCCTCTGAAATACAGACGCACGAGCGATCTCACACACACACACACACACACACACACACATACTCTGGTTCACAGGCATCCAAATGTTCATGTTCAGACATACACATACAAATTGTAAATCAACTGTCACACCAGATTCAGAAACAACAGCTGATATTGGTATGTAAAAACAGTCAAATACAATCTAGGGTTTGCGACTGAAACTTCACCAAATGTGCCCCCCAATTTTTTTTTTTACCTAAATATCTTATATTCTATTCATCTAGTCATTTGATATCTATTATATCTTCCAGATAAAATATAACCAACACTACATTATGGCTGCTGTCAATCAACCCACAATGCACCAGTGCGCCCCCGAGGCACAGTGTATTCCCCTTTCATTCATGTCAAGCACTTCCTGTCTGGGAATGTTGAAGGTCAAACATTACCAACAATGTAATGGGTTATATTACATAAAAATTGTGCCAGGATTTATCTAGTTTGTATGTAAAATCGTTCTCTTTCTGTCTCTCCGTCTCTCTCGCGCGCTGTCTCTTGGCAGACAATTAGATTTCCTGGCACCACTGTGCTTCAGGGCAAGACCGAACAAGGGCCAAAGAGAGCGAAAGAAAGAGAGAGGGAGAGACCGGCGTGGTGTTTATGTCACAAACTTCAAAACATGTTTATTTTTGATTCTTTTCGATTTCTGATGCAGTAAACGAACTGTTTTTCATAGTATTTGATACTTTTTTGTTGCTTTTGTTCATCTATGTACAAGACGAGTAGAATAAGACTTGCTTTTGCTTTCGTGTGGTTTCATATGTACAGAGGTCAGACTCGAAGAATGGCTGGAGCGGTAGCAAAAAAATTCTTCTAGCCACAATAACACAGGTGATACAGCACGTTCACCTACAACATCCATCAGTGATTCGGAGAGCAGGTTCAATCCTTAATCTGCCCCCATATGTGGATCTGAAACAAAGCCCTACAGAGTTTCATTCACAAGAGCTGAAAGGCTTCAAACCACTCAGCTGACTATGGGTTGTGTCCTAACGTCCCCCCGCCCTTCCCAGTTCCCAGTCTCTGTGGTTGTTCTGTACAGAAGAGTCAGTTCAGAGAAAGAAATAAAGGCAACTCCACTGAGGCAGCTTCCTGCTACCTGTGTCTGAACAATAGTCCTTGTTTTCCTTTTTCATGAGCATATGTTCACACTCTTGATGTTCAGTAACAAGCACTTCTGTGAGTGTGTGTGTGTGTGTGTGTGTGTGTGTGTGTGTGTGTGTGTGTGTGTGTGTGTGTGTGTGTGTGTGTATGTGTAGATTCCAGTTTGTGTCCTGGCTCAAAAACAGTTATTTTTGGCAACACGAAGAGCTTTCAGAAGGATTTTTGTCACTTGCAGTATAATGGCATACCCTATTTCCTCACGTATACTTTCTCATCAAATAATGATGGAGAAAGACAGAAAAGGGAAAGAGAAGGTAAGGAGTTATGCAAAAGTAACATTTTTTAAAGACATGGAATGAAATAAAACACAGAAATAGAAGCCCGGTGAGATGCTTGGTGGTATTCTTGGAGCAAAGAGAGCTGAAGGCAGAGGCGTCCATTGAGAGAAGGCAGATAGTTGGACTTGCTATTTCTGTATGTGTGTGTCTGAGGAGGAAGGAGAAAATGATGCTGATGAGAGAGCAGAGTGGTTACACAGCACTTCAGAGAGCCTGCTGCCATGGAGACAAACCTCTCTGTCGCTCTCCCTGTTTAGGCTTTCCTTACCTCTTACTTCAAAACAAATGAAAGAGCAAAAAGGCAACCAGACATAAGGAGGGCGTCAGAGACAGAAGAGGAGTCTATCATAGGCACCGGCACTTTGCATCAAATCTTGTGATGCTCTTCATCCTCAACCTCTTCCATGTGGTCACAGGCTTGTGACCAACTGCATCTGTCCATCTCCCTCACTATGGGGAGCCTCAGGGGCCGGGTGAGCTTCAGTGCTCGGTCTCCTAGGTGGAGCCTGGTAGAAGGTCTGCATGGGGGCTCCGCGGGAGCCTATGGCGGGCCGACCTGAGCTGTAGTATAGCTCCTCTGGAGGCTGGGCCGAGCGCGGAACCACTTCCAGAGGTTCTGGACTGCTGTCGGGGTAGGGTGAGTCTCGCAGATTGGTGATGCTGGTGTAGAGGGAGTCCCTTGCAGGTGAATCAGGGGGTCCACTGTGGCCCTTGCCTGGTGCACTTTGGCCGCTGTGACCACTGTGACCCAAACTCTCGGTCAGGTCAGCTGTGTAGCTTTCAGACTCATCCGGGTCACTCTGGTACAGCACAGACTGGGCACGCTGAAGCAGAAGGGGCTCCTCCAGAGCCTTGTAAAGCAGTTCCACATCTTGTGGTGTGCGCTGACGTGCGTCCCTTGAGAGAAAGTCTTCATCATTCTCTATGCCAATCACCGGCTCGACCCCACCTCCGGCTCGCCCCATGCCCAAGTGGCCATGTCCTCTGACCAGGCTGCCACATGTTCTGTCACCCCCCCCCAACCCCTCCACCGCCTCGTAGATTATTGTGCACAAGTTCAGATATGATCATCTTCTCAAATGCCGCAGCATCTGAGAGGTTTCTCCGTATGCCACCAAGAGTTTCTGATCCACGGGGGTTGAGTAGAGGAGGGGGGCTATCTCCACCTCCACTTCCCAGGAAGTCACAGCTGCCCCCGGGGGCACCTGAACCCCCGACGCTGCGCAGAGAGTAACTGTTGTTGAAGTTCCCATTCAGAGGTAGTGTCTCCATGCCTCCGTGATCTCGATTCTTTGACAGTGTGCTCTCTGTTGAGGAAGCAAATGAGAGGTGGTAAGAAAATGAAAAAGAGGATGGGGAAGTAAGCACTTCATTACCTATTTTAATCAAGATGGGGATTCACGGCAACAGAATCCATAATTGAATCAATAATGGCAAGAGCAACTTCCATCACAAGATTAATAGGATTATGGACAGAGGCAAGTTATTACCAGGGACGTAAATTGTGTACATAGACCCACAGGCTTCACTGCACACGTGAAGAGGTTATCATTCTACAAAATTAGCCAATAAAATACTGAAAATAGCCATAAGATTGAAAGTAAAAAGAGTCTTACTTGGGTCACGGAAAGTTCCTGTTGATCCATAGTGAAGCCATGTGAGGGCAGAATAAGACAAAAAAAAGGACAACAGAAGTGATCAATTCATAATTCTGCTTTCTTGAAAAGAAATGTTCATTATTACAAATATCTTAAGAATTCTGTTGTTGAAATACTGTAAAATCCATCAAGACACAACATTACTTCAGAGATTTGTTCCATTAAACTGTAAGTGCCCTTCAAAGTGGACATCACAGGATAATCTGCCATGATTTCAGTTTGAAAGCGTGTTCAATTAAAAGGGTATTAACATGCAGGAGACGTGACTTCTATGCAAATCTCATGATGACAATTAATTCAATTCAATTCAATTCAAGTTTATTTATATAGCGCTTTTTACAATGTAGATTGTGTCAAAGCAGCTTAACAAGTTCAAGTAAAGTCCAGGTTTTAGAGTTTAGTTCAGTTCAGTGTGGCTTAAGTTTCACTGCTGAAAGTTCAAACACTGAAGAGCAAATCCACCGAAGCGCAGCTCCACAAGTCCCAATCCGAGCAGTTAATTAATTAATAATTAAATAACCCTTAACACTTCTGTAATAAATGAAGACGCTGTAAACTGTGCAAATCTTTTTTTTTTTTTTTTTTTATGAAGTAAACTTCAAGTTCAGCGAATGTGTAGTGAGTAAAAAACAGTGAACACTATTTAGGGGACATGTCGATCTGAACACAGTTTCTTCTTGGAGTTCTTTTTTAATGAGCTGGTTATCTAAATCAGGTGTGTTAAACCCGAGACACATGCAAAATAAGCAGAGCGAGGGGTCATGACGACCAGGATTGAGAACCGCTGCACTACACTATCAGCTAAAGTAAAAAAGCAGCTAAATGTAATGAAATCATTTAAATGCATAGTTAGTCATCATTTATTCAGCTAATGCAGTTTCAATCTGGTATGACTTGCTTTAAGTGGGCAAGATAGAGAGTATACTGTATTATATTAGTCAAATATTAGTCAGTAAAAGTACTGTTGTAGTAATTTAGGAACATTGTCTGGAATTAAGAGTTTTTCGGGATTTTTCATTTCATTATTTTAGTTTCCAGATTAGGCATGTTGATATTCAGCTAAACAATATGTCATAATAATGAACGTGCATGATATTGCTGTCATAGACACTTCAAATGAGCATGAATAATTATTTATAATTTGAACTTTTGGAATGACTTTGGCTATATTTGCCATGGTGTTCATCATATCAACATTGCTTGAAGACTTAATAGTCTATTAATGTTCAGACATAAACATTTTCACATGTTAATCTGGCCTACAGCATTCCCGAGATATTAATTGAAAAGTTTCTGATCCTCTGTAGGCGTATTCTTTGTTATCAAATTATAATAAGGCTCCATTTGTTAACATTAGTTAATTAGTCTAAGCTGATGAGTCCTTAGTTAATGTTTAATGAAAAAAGTAAATGAAAAAATTCCTAACTTATTTTCATGGCGCTTATAACTTTAACATTTAACATTTTAATGTTGATGTTCGTCAATGCATTAAATGTTCACTAAGCAATATTTGAAAACCATTTTTGACCAGAGTGTCAGACCAAAAGACTTGAAACCTATCAGCAGTAAGGGGAAATCAGTCTGGTAATGAAATGTCAATATATTTAAACGAATGGTAAAGTCCTGTGTTTGCTTTGTGCTATTTTATTTGCTTGAAACATTTGTTTGCTCTAAGCATTTATGTACATCCGCTACATACTTGTTTTTGTATCTTAATAATAATTCCATATATATCACGATAAAAGCTTCATTAAATTCCACAACAACAATATCTGATACCGTCATATGCTTACATCGTATTTGCGAACGCAGTCACAGTGCCTCTTTCTTGGGTTTGGGGAGTTCAGAAATAGAGCCTCATTGTTTGCTTTTGGCATGATCATTATTCTGCGAGATGTTATTCACGCTTCAGCCTCATAAAGTCAGGACGATGTTTATTTCACGCGCCCTTTCACACGCCGGAGATGTTGTGATATTCTTTTAACTCGTTTGGTGTGTATTGAAAGCTGGAGATGTGTGGTGCCGCAGACCAAGGCGTGTGGGGGTTTAAATATTAATGCCCGGTATGATTTTAATCAACGCTCCTCTGTGCGAAGAGAGAGTAATTAGACATTCTAATGAGACCCTCCTCCTACCTCCTCTCCATAAGCATGCTAAAAATGTCCTCTCAGCCGAGCCGAGCCGAGCGGGCGCACCGTCAGCCTGACACATTACACAGAGAGGGAACATTTAAAATATTCAACAGAGACGCTGTCTTAAATTTCACCCCACTGACATGGGAACCGCAGCTATCTTTCTCTCTCAGTTGGCACATGGAGGCGAGTGGTATGGCAAGAGAGCTCTATGGGGGGATATGTGTGTGCGGGATGGGCAGAGCAATGGCGATACTCTGTGTCGAATCTCCAGGGAAAGCTCTCTGCTGTCAGTCACTCAACTTCAGCCCCAGCTTTAATCGATGCTCTGCTCTGTCTTTCCAGCAGGAGGAATTAAAACACTGGCCAGATGGTCGGCCCCTGTCCACCCCTCTGTATCACACTGACAGACCGACAGGGTGTAAACTCACACACGGAGGGATATGCAAGAATCCATACACACACATACTCATGCAGCATATGCACAAGAGTGAATTCATCACAGCACATGACTGCTACCAGTAGCCATATTTTCAGCCAAAGATGCAAATAAAACATGTGGAAAAATGGAAAAATCACATAAAATATTTGCGAATAAAGCACTGTTTACAGCCAATGGGTCAAAGAGAACAAAACCGTGATAAACTGGTGGTAAGAGAAGCCACTGTGGGCCTTTTTTATTATATAATAAATTACTTGTAATGAAGACAAAACACGTCACAGTCACATCACACTGTCATGATCTTGATGGCAAAGGCAAAAAGGCTTTCTCTCTTTAAACATGGCAGGATGGTTGAGCTGCACAAGCAAGGGCTCTCACAGCGCATCATTGCTGCCGAGGTTGGACGCAGTAAGACAGTCACTTTAAATTTTGTATAAGATCCTGAGCATAATGGGACAAAAAAGTCAAGTGGTAGACCCAAAAATATTTCACCTGCACTGAACCGGAGGATCCGACAGGCTGTCCGTAAAGACACAGGCAGATCCTCAACCCAAATTAAAGCCCTTACTGACTGCAGCCCAATAACCATAAGACGACATCTTCGAGAGAAGGGCTTATAGAACAAAAAAACGTCTCCAAAGATCATGTCTTCTCCCACACCACAAACTTGCCTGTTTGGAATTTGGAATTTCCTTCAATGGTAAAATTAAGCTTTAGGTTGTGCAGGGGTGTCAAACAGCTGCTGGTTATGTGGACATGTTGCAGCAGGCATTCCTCTTGACTGAGGACCCTCGTCTGCGCAGTAATGACTGGATCTTTCAACAGGACCATGCTGCAATTTACAATGCCCACCTGACAAAACACTTCTTCCAGGAGAATAACGTTGTTTTTTTGGATGAACCTGCATGCTCCCCTGATTTAAATCCCATTGTGAACATTTGGGGGTGTATGGCAAGGGAAGTTTACAAAAACGACCGCCTGTTCCAAACCGTAGGTGACCTTCTTGAAGCCATCTTAACCACATGGAGCAATGTTACCACCAGCCTCTTGGAAACACTTGTATCAAGCATGCCGAAACGAGTGTTTGAAGTAATCAACAAGAATGGAGGAGCTACTCACTACTGAGACATTTTTGACAATTTCAGTTCTATTGTTGTGTTTTTTTGGCCTATGGTCCTAAACTTTTGATCAGCTGATGAACAGCCTGTTTGAGTTTAAATGTTTTTTTCTATAAATAGCCTATTATTTTAAAGCAGTACTTAAAATCGGATTATGATCAACCAGTGCAAAATGTGAATACCTGTAATGTTTCCCCCGGTCTTAAGATTTTGTTCAGGAGTATATATATATATATATACACACACATACACTATGGCCAATTTAGTTTATTCAACTCCACACAGAAATGCCAACTGACCCAGCTGGGACTCAAACCAGTGACACTAGTTATTACTGCATATATGATAATAAAACATTGATATTTTGTTATTGCTCAGAGGACACTTGTTTTATATAGACGCTCCTCTTATTATATTGTATGCCAACAGTTGCATTTCCACTGCACTGTATGGTGTGGTTCGGCACAGCTCAGCTCACTTCAGTTTGCATTTATTAACACTTATCACTATGGTTGTGCTCCCGCGTCTGCTGTGACATCATCAATTTCATTTTGGGTCATCCCATATACCTTTCAAAGGATCCGCTCCTCGACAACCCCATAAAGCTTTTCACCATTTGGACCTTTTCTACTGATCACAATGTTGCCATTTCAGGTAGCTACAGCAGTGTCTGGTGCTGACTATTTAAATACAGTGGGTTTAGTGTCTTGTGTTGCAAAACCAATTACACTGGTAGGGACATTTTCTCTAGGATGAATCAGCGATAGGCTGTGTGTGCTTAATATGTCACATTTTGTTAACAATACTGCGCATTTGGAATCTCAGGTGATGTGGCCATAGCAAGGAATGCAGTGGAAAAAATGGCTAAAGACATTTTGGTGTCTGCATCAAATTTAATTTTACAAAACTGATTTTATAAACATAGAAAGCACATTAAAAGCATATAAAAGATCTTTTTGAAAATAGAATGTCAGAATTACAATGAAATAACGCCCCATTCAGTTCTACTGTGTGTAGCAGATATATTTATGTAGAAATTAAACTACATTCTTATTTTAATAGTCATTGCTTAATAAAACATATAAATGCATAAATACTACTAAACTGCACAAGTCATGCATACACAAATGGGTAAAACCAAGTGATTTCAATGATCAAATGATTCTTGCTCTAAAGATGCATAAAATACATATTGTTGGTATGTATCACTTGTCATACATCTGCACTCACTGACCGGTAGAGTTGAAGACTCCAGGTGAGGGTGGTGTGAAGGTCTCAGCCAGCAGTGTATTGTAGGGAGAGCTTCCTGTACGGGTTTGAAGAACAGGGTTGGTCAGAAGATGATTGCCCATTGTACCTACAGTAAAAAGAACAAAGGCAACTCATACAAATGTGCGTAGTATTTTGGTACCAACTTGAGAGCAAGTAGATATAAATATGTCTATTTGGAGTCTGTTGGCTCAATGTGACTTTAAGATTAAAACATTTTTTTTTACTTTTTTTGTCACAAAACCTTTTGTATTTTATTTAATATGAACACACACACACGCATGCATGCACACACGCACACACACACACACACACACATAAATACACATACTGTACATACACTACCTGGCAAAACTCTTGTCGCCTATCCAAGTTTTAGGAACAACAAATATTAACTTGACTTCCAGTTGATCATTTGGTATCAGAAGTGGCTTATATGAAAGGCAAATAAAACATTAGGCTTATTTTACAACAATAAAATATGATCATGCCTTGATTTTTTATTATTTAATTAGAAGTAAGGTCTGACTTAGCCGTGTCAGTTAATAGAAATAATGTACAGTATAGAATATAAAGTCATGGTGCAGTGGAAAATGAATTAATATTGTGTATGTCTCCCTCGAGCTTGGACGACTGCATCCATACATCTCTGCAATGACTTAAATAACTTATTAATAAAGTTATCTGAAATAGCAAAGAAAGCATTCTTGCAGGACTCCCAGAGTTCATCAAGATTCTTTGGATTCATCTTCGACGCCTCCCCCTTCATCTTACCCCAGACATGCTCAAAAATTGTCACGTCTGGTGACTGGACTGGCCAATCCTGGAGTACCTTGACCTTCTTTGCTTTCAGGAACTTTGATGTGGAGGCTGAAGTATGAGAAGGAGCCCTATCCTGCTGAAGAATTTGCCCATTCCTGTGGTTTGTAATGTAATGGGCAACACAAATGTCTTGATACCTCAGGCTGTTGATGTTGCCATCCACTCTGCAGATCTCTCGCACACCCCCATACTGAATGTAAATCTAAACCATGATTTTTCCTTTAACAAACTTCATTGATTTCTGTGAGAATCTTGGGTCCATGCGGGTTCCCATAGGTCGGTCTTCTACAGTATTTGTGATGATTGGGATCCAGTTCAACAGATGATTAATTGAAAAAATCTACCTTCTGACACTTTTTGAAATGATCAACTAGAAGTCAAGTTATTATTTCTTGCTCTTTTAACTGTGATCGACGACAAGACTTTTGTCAAGTAGTGTGTATATATATATATATATATATATATATATATATATTATGAGAGGTTTGATGCAA
>CAIGQW010054088.1:1828538-1844478 GCA_903798125.1 Danio choprae | reverse complement strand
TCTTTCTTTCTTTCTTTCTTTCTTTCTTTCTTTCTTTCTTTCTTTCTCATATACACAAGTCATATAAGTCATATACACAACAGTCATATAACCAAAATTGGTCAATCATCAATATCAGGAAGTTCAAAATTGTTATCCAGCTTGGCCAGCAAAATTCTGCTCTTGGGCAGTATAACTATGCTCATCCTGACACTACACACAGCACAACTCAGCGTATTTTGTAAAGCAAGGTTGTTTAAATTCCACTCTTTCTCTATAGGCCTGTCAGACTCTCAGAAAATACAGCGACAATCCTCTTATTCATTTAGACCACTAACGCCATTAGTCACTGAAATGTCGATATACAAATAGGAACAAACAAATCTTCCATCATGCAGTGACAAACACTATCTCTGAACTAAAGCATATTAATAGACTCATCTAAAAGAAGGGAGGGAGTGCCTTTCTGAGAGGAATGGCAACACTCTGTATTGAACCGTTCTATATGGGTGACCCATAAAACAAAGAACGAGCACCCTGAGTTTCAAAGAAAATTGGGACAAATGCAACACACTGCCAGACTCACACACTATCACATGGTTTTCCCATACAATCACACATACATAAACTAAGACAGGCAAGTCCTGTAGAGTCAGAGTCCATGGAGGATGTAATTGCAACATAGACTCATTGGAAATATGTGTCTCATCTAAAACTTGTTAAACTTCCAATGCGTTTGACTGCAGTTTCTAGGTAAAATGAAAGCTATACAATAACGTTTGTTCCTTCTCACACTAATGATATATACAGGGACATGTTATCGACAAGTAAAGGAATATTGTCATGAAGTTTCTATGCAAACCACTAAATAAATACCACAAAACACCTCAACAATGTCCATAAAATTAAATTGAATATGTTTGCCCCACCTATCTATCTCCATATAGTCAACATTTCTGGTGGGGGTTCACTTTCTAAGGTGTTGCACTTGTGGTACTCAAGGTAAAACTATGTGGTCGCATTGCACTTTTCTCTTAAGTTTGCATTTGAAAACACTATTGATAACGTTTGTGGAAGGATTTAGGTCAGTGGTTCGCTGGTGATCTGTACGCCAAGACCTGCAAAAATGGGTTAGATTCTGATGGTATGATAACATTGGATAAATATATCATGGTTTTTGGGCTAAATAATTCAAATAAATCATTGACTGCATTATTTTCACAAAAACATATTTCTTTACAACATGAAGTTGTATCTGGGATATCTTTCTTTTCATTGGATGTAAAGTAAGCCACTGCACTGGTCAGGTCCAAAGCATGGTTGAATGTTGATGCATAAGGGATTTGCTTTTCAAATGTTTGCTGAATTGTGGGCTGACAAGTAGCTTTTGATTTGGATGGTCCTTTGCTGCTGAAGATACTGTTGCCCTTAAAACTACCTGTAAAAAAGTATTCACCACAGAAACAGAAAATCTTAGTGGTTTTAAAACCGTGACTTATCCAAACCGCAATAAACATTGAAGCCAGTTATCAGCCCATGCCTAGCCCTGCCTTCTCATGGACATGTACAAGAAGGATATGTGCCTGAAACATACAACAAAACATACCCATGTGATGCATTTCAAATTTGCAAAAATGTATGTAGCGTCCTCTAGTGAATTTGTCATCAAACATGCAACAAAACGTACCTGGAGCAATGTATTTCAGGTTTCACGAAAATGTAGGTCAAAGCACATATTGAGCCGGGGTTGAATGTTTGAGCCTCACATGCTGGGATGAAAACTCCACACCGTTTCACAGGTTAAAGCTTTCTTTATGCAATCGCAGCACTGGAGGATGTAATCTAGGTTACACTGAGAAAAGCACTAGGAAACCTGTCCAAGTGTCTGCTCACCAACATGAAGGCTGATACAAGCAATGCATCCACAAACACACATTGGCTGCACCATCCCCAGCTGCTGCGTTGTCAACATTCAACAATTGCTGTCCACAAACAGCTCAGCATGCTCTAATTTAAGACAAAGGCTCTCTCTCTCTCTCTTTCAGTGTCTTGCTACATTAGAGCTTCTTTCTTTCCTGATGCTATTAGGCATTTAATGAAGGGCTTATTATGGTGAATATGATAATTACAGAGGCTCGAGATAGGAATAAGTGTGCATGTGTGGGACTTTTCAGTCTACTGAAAGACTCACTCCCACACAGACAGTGTGACCTGGGAGAATTCATTAAACCTGACCTGTGCTCTCTGGCAGCTCAGTTCCCTACTGTATACTGGGCTCTGGTTTGCTCTCTTTCTAAGACTCAACTTTTTATAACACATTCCTACCAAACTATTGGAAAAATGAGCAACATACAGTGCACAATTATCCTTGTCAATCTACAACGGGCTGAGGTCACTAAACTGCTCTCACCTCGATATCTTGTGGTGTTTTCTGCAATAACATTGTCCTGGTAGGTCACACCTACCTGGGACTGAAACCAACTCCCTACTGTTTTTAATCCCTGAGTAAGAAATGAATTTGCACCTCCACCTCTATAAACACAGAAGAAAGATTTTTTTTTAAGTGTGCTGCCATTCATGGTGCTAATTAGCTTTTTTAGCTCTTGCAATTTTTCCTACAGACAGAACCATCATTAAAACAATACTGTTTTTTTAGTCACCTATACTGCTGCTTTTAACCACCCTCAGAATAGAAACTTCAGAAAACACAACTCTTTTACACTTTAACTGTGTCTCCTAGAAAGCAATTAGATGAAAATGGAGACATCAGTTTAGGTTTTGACTTTTCACTTCAACAAAAGTCTGTATCAGAAGTGTTTCCTACAGTTGTGACAAGGCATCTATTAAAATATGCTCAGATACCAAAATGATAGTCAAAAAAGGAGGAATTTCCATTTTAGTTATGCCTCAGAGTTATCCATATCCATATTTAGCAATATACCAATACATTTATGTCTATCCTTTATGGTTGCTTGTTTCTGCTAAGGCCACTGTTCTCATAGTTGGGTCTGTGAACTCTAATTAAGGGGTCATAATAAAGAAATAACTTAGGGCCCTATAATTTCTGGGATGAGAGTCATGTAATATAGACATAAAAATGAAATTTAATGTATAAAGTAGATTGGAATGTCATGGATTTTTGCTCATTTAAAATGAACAAATTTTGACAGCTTATAGCCATTCGACCCTGAGAATGCCTGATCTCGTCCGATTTCGGAAACTAAGCAGGGTTGGGCCTGGTTAGTACTTGGATGGAAGACCACCTGCCAATACCAGGTGCTGTAAGGGTGGTTCATTACGCTGTGGCAACCACTGAATAGAGACTTAGCCGAAGCAAGGACATTAAATTTTGACATGGTTTATTGTCCTAACAATAAGCTGCAAACATACTCGTTAATGAAACTTATATGTTTTGTACAAATGGTGTGGTTTTCTTTACTACACACACCAGCATAACTATGACAACCTATAAAAATGTAAACTTGAAACCTTGACAGAATTGTGTAACTAGTTTACTCTAGGATGTACTTCTCAAAGTACTGCTTCTACTATTGCGATTACTAACAAGTTTATTAAAAAAAAAAAATAAATACAGAAATAAATAAACATTTATTTATACTTAGTATATAAAGGGGTCACCTAGATAACTAATTTATAGTATATACTGTATATAGTATACTTGTATAATATTTGAACTAGATCAAAAAAAAAGTTTTAATAGTTATAATTTATTTGTATTAGTCTATATTATCATAAAAAGGATAATAATAATTTGAGGAAAACTATCAAAACATCAAATAATCCCAATTCGATTGCATTTTTCTCAACACACAAGGTGTCTTTGAAAAATGTACTTAAACATTAAGTTAAATTCAAATAAATAGGCATGCTTTTAGATTATGATTAAGCCAAGAATTGTCTTGATTTGGAGGACAGTTAATTCTGATACATTGTTTTATGATTTAAATTATTTAGATGTGCTTTTTGACTTCTGGCATTTAGTTAAACCATTAAAAAATAATCCATCCGAAATGTAAATCGATGCCAAAGTCCCAAATGGCATCTAGGAGATAAAACTGTATCAAACATATGCTTGATCACTGTTAAAGTTATGATGGAGTTCTTGATTATTCTTCTCTCCAGTAAAGTCTTCCTGCCTCTAAACACTTTGACACACTAAATAATATGAGAAATAAACAAAATTGATACATGTAATGTTAACTTCATTCAATGACAAAAACTGACAATTATTGTATGCATTCATTTAAACCACATCATGACTTTCTTACTTCAGTGGGACAGAAAACCACTGTTGGTCTTCATGACAAATTACTTCCATTGTACAAAACTAAACACTTTTCTCAAAACATTGGCTTCAATGTTCCGCAGAAGAAGAAAGTCCTACAATTTTTTTTTTTCATTTGTGGGTGAACCATCCCTAACAAGTCTCCTGAGCGATCTCTCAAAAATAAGCTTCCCTCTTTCTGCAGAACCACATACACTATAGCAGATATCAGAACTCAATATCAACTCAAATATTTCTCAGTAGCTCCACTTCCAATTTCCTAGACATTTAAGACAAGCTGATACAAACCAGAGAACTCAATTAAGTCTCCTGAGGCCACGACAGAACAAGCTCTGAGCAGAAAAACAAAACTCTGCAAAAACAGAAAATTCCACGATCAGATGTCAGATACATGATATTCGAAAACTTCAAATATCTGAGCTAAGCTTTTCGCATTTGATTTAAAATCCAACAGTGTGTCAACAAATGTCTCAAATGTTCCTGCTTAGTTCAGGAGAAACATCTCAGCACCCTGCCCAGGATGCCACTGATGTATAAATTAAGCCAGGATCACTGACTCTGAGAGAAATACAATGTAATATTAGGATAAAAGGGCCCTAAATATATAGTTCTGTTTTAAATAAGTTGTTGTTTAATAATTTAATAATAATTTAACTGTTTACATATGCTTTTTGACTAATGAAATTTAGCCTTACCATTAAAAGACAAACCATAAATATTAAAGTAGATATGGGGAATTCCACGATTTAATGTCAGAAACATGATCTTCGAAGACTAAGATATCTAAACTCCAACAAATGTCTCAAATGTTCCTACTTAGCTTAGGAGAAACATCTCAGCACTCTGCTCAGGATGCTGCTGAAAAATACATCAAATCTTAACTCTTGTATATTGTTCAAATTGACTACCCTTTCATTAAGTTAGTTGCTGTTTTTGCCCCATTGACTTCCATTACAATGACATTTTTTGATTGAAAAAGCCATTACACCATATAATCATGAATTCTTGATTGTTGATGGTTTGCCCTGTTGGCAAGATATAAAATTTCACATTTTTACTATAGGTCATCAGTTGGCACCAATAACTCTTTAGATACGCCTGTGCAAAAACATTTCTGGCTTTTATATTGAGTTTAATGTAGTAAAACAGCAAATTATAGTGTGTGTGCATAAACACTTACACTTACAATAAACACTTACTATGTGTACTATGTTCTGAGAGCTGAGCCGCTTATTTTGATTTTCTCAGATAAAGCGCACAGGTCTCTCTCACACTCTCACATACTCTTGCAACAGGGAAAAACACAAACAATCAAGAATGCATAATTATATGGTGTCATGGCTTTGAAATCAAAATATGTTGTTAAAATTGGAGTCAATGGGGCAAAAATAGCCAATTGAGTTTTTTTTCTTTTTTCAAAGCATTTTCCCAAAATGTGTGTCAAAATAAGATTCGTCACCAAAAATCCTTTCATTTTCTGAAACAGAGAAGGTTGTGGCCACATTAAGACTCAATATCCCCTCAGAGTGGATGAAGACGTCCCCAACAGCATGCAATGATTAAACTCATAAATAATTATATATAATGTTCATAAGTAACATTGGACGAGGGTGAAAAAAAAAAAATCTACAGATGAAGAAGGGAAATGATCGTGCAGTCAGGTGTGTGTGAGAGAGTCAGGGCTCCTCCAGGCCGTCCCGCTGTGGCGTCTAACTGTCTGGCCTCACCGCTGAGAACATGCTGCTTAATTGAATCCTACACCTGTTACTAGCAGGTACAAAGTGCTGCCAACAGGGGGCAGAGCTATGTGTGGCACTGGGCATCCTCTTCATAGCTGAACGGGTCATTGTGTGCTTAATTACGTCAGTGAGTGTGTGTTAAGAGTCAGTGTAAGAGAGAGAGAGAGAAACAGATGTAGACAGAAGGTGCAAAATACTGCTGTTTTGTGCATCTGTGTGTGAGAGAGAAAGACTGTTAAAGGCTGTTGGTAAGTGTTGCTGTGTGCTTGGAAGCAAAGAAAGAAAGAGAGACAGAGGGATGAAAAAAAGGCGAAGGGTCAGAGGTTATTCCTGTGAAATGAGAATTTGTTAATCTGATAAAGGCTAGAAGGGCTCCCAGGTTGTGTCCTGGACAGCAAAGGGTTAGCAGCAAAACAGAAACAGGTTGTGTGCCTTGTGGAGTCCACGTACATGTAAACACAGATACACCCATCTAAAAAAAAAACAAAAAAAACATCTACATGCTTCAAGAACACACACACTTGCATTTATCTGTACCCGAAAACACATACAAATACCACTGCAATCTCACAGTAATTTGTAAGTTTGTGATTTAGTGGCTAATGTTATTAATGTGTGTAATGTAATTCATTCATGTTCAAACATTTATGTATGATTTGCTCCTTCCACTGTGACAATTGGGTTTAGGGTGGGATTTGGGGACACGACTCCTATTAAAAATCACACGCTTTCATATAAATGAAATTGTATAAATAAGCTACTATTCTTACAATACGTAAAATAGTTATGTTAACTTGTGAGATCAGGCTGCAAATACTATATGTATATTATTTAGTGGCTAATTTGTACAATCTTATTCATACAATTTAGTACGATTCGCACATCCACCAATGACCGTTTTCATACGAATTAAATCATATGAATTTGAAAAGATTAGCCACTTTCCTGAAAATAAAACAGTTTGAGATCAGGCTGTATGTGACATTTTGACCCTGTAGATATGACACTGCTATTGCTAAATGTCTGGAGGTCAGCACATCACCAAATAGGTGTCATGCTGTTCTGAGTGAGTGATTGTTTACATAAATGGATAGGTCACACCAAAAAAAAAAAAAAGAAAGTCTAAGTCTAAGTATTGCTGGCTTCAAAGTCTTTGAAAAAAGCCATGTCGGGCTATATGTTGCTTCCTTATCAATCACTGCTTGCATCTATGATGTCATCAAGAAGGCAGGACTAGTGACTGGCTTCTAGATGCAAGAGAGTAAACAAACACTAGCTAGCAAGATGTTGTGCTTTGTACTTTCTGTCTTGCCATAAGAAATAGCAAGTAATAGAAAGATATAGTATAATGCCATGTTGCAGTGCAAACAAATGGCATCATTTGAAAGTTGTGTACAGAAGAGTTACTGTATGTCTGTGAGTTACTGTGTCAACTTTACAGTTGGCCTAGCCTGTGATATTAGCCATGTTTCCATCCTAATGTGTAGCAACTCTTTTAAAATTTTTCAGAAAGAAAAAAAAGCTAATTACGTGAATTCCTTAAAGTTGTTGGAGCAGCTGTCTGTAGTATTGGTAACCTAGTAACAACAGTAAACGAAGCACTATCAGTGGAAATAGCTTACTAGCAAAGTCCCTTTAAGGCAAGTCATTTTACTCGGCGGCAGGGGGGGAAGTTAGGATGATTCAAAGGGCCCATGGCATTTAGGGGCCACCAGAGACATTATTAGGGGCCCACCAGTTCCAATCCCCCAAACCCAGTCTTCAATTACATCCACGTTCCACCCTACACTCCCCCCCCCCCCCCCCACTGCTACCCAATCATACAATTACATTACAAATTGGGAATCACCAATAAAATTAAACAACAACTGTCTCTTAAGTTTTGTTTCTAAATATTTGAATCAAACTAAATCAGAATTTTTCAGGTTATCCAAAAAAGTCGCACTTCGAAAGGAACGACACCAACCTCACTTATTGCCGTACTACATATTATCACCCTCTGGATAATGATCGTCTGATTGAGCTGCTCTTCTGAAGTAATTCACACCTTGGTCTTAATGGCAAATCTCCTCCAGAAGTCATAGTGACTCTTTGTGTACAAGTTTGTGGGCGTTTGAGTAGTTGCTGCTGTCATGTGATGTGTGTTTGATCGAACATCAGAAAAGTTTTGTTTTTAAGTGTAGCTGGTTCATTTAAAAGTACAGATGTCAAGCTTTATGTGGATATATTTCTTATGACCGTGAAGCAAGTATTCGCTGAGATTCCAGTGTGTTTGTTGACCACATAAACTGTCGTAAAAGCACACGTCTGGTCTGAGCTTCTCCCTTGGAGAATCGTCAGTCTATAGCATTCAATGATTGGCTCCTGTACTAGTTGGCGGGGCTTCATTCGCCATATTGACTGGTACACTTTTCCCTATTCAAAACTATACAAGTAATATGTCTTGTGTATTCTATAGTCTTTGTTATTAGTCATGCGGGAGTATCTTCTTCAGTAAATGCATTTCCATCTCCCATTATTTCTATCAAATCCAAAACCACCTCAAAACAAGGTGCGGATTAAGAGATTTTATTTGAATTTTTTATTTTATTCAGAATCTTCAAAATGCGCATTTACACAGGCTCAAGAAAACCCAGCTATCAATAAATGTGCTAGACTTTCTGTCAGGATATAAAGTAAAGCTTTATAGATGTGGCATTGGTTATCATCCTTTTTGGCACACTATATGAGATAAAACAGATAAATAATTTAGTGTGTCCCATCTCCCATTGTGATTCAGAAATCATCCTCTGTCAAATATGCAGGCCTAACCCAACATATTCCTTTCTTATGTAGAATACACACACACACACACACACACACACACACACACACCAAATATATTCTGAATAATGTCACAGTGTCTTTTTGGCCGTACAATGAAAGCTAATGGGGTTCATTTTTTCTGTCCTTCAAAGTATCTTGCTTTTGTGTTACATATTATAGGGATTTAGAATAACATATGAGGGGGAGTAAATCACAGTAAATGATGACAGTAACTGATGGCAAAACCACCCTTTGAAATAAAATTATGATATAAAAAGTCTCTAGGCTTTTCCAGTCCCCTAAACAAGACTCTTGTGTTCTATTTTGAGTTGATTTATCATCTTTTTTTGCCAATTTTATGCATTTTTATCATGATGGAACAAAAAAGTGCAGCCTAGTGTGTGGATGTGAGTTTGAATCTATGAATTTACATGCACATTCCCAACTCGATTATGCTAGTTAGCCTGTTTCCTTTTATCAGAGTAAGGCCATAGATTGGCTTAGAAATAATCAGATTGTCACAGCTACATTTTTGCCTCTTACAGCAATTTGGCTAAGTAACCTGCTTTGTGTTTTTTATTGAATTGTGCACATGATATGTGACAGGATTCTGTACTTACTGCAGATTAAGCACATCAGGTTGGAGCAAAAGCTTTGAATCAAAGGGATAGTTTACCCAAAACTAAACATTCTGTCATCATTGACTCGTCCTTGACTTGTTCCAAAACAGTTTGAGTTTCTTTCTTCTGTTGAACTCAAAGGAAGATTTACTAAAGATTTTCGGATAGTATTTTTATTTTTTTTTATTATTAATGGTTTAATAAAAGAATGGCTTTTTCCATTCTTCAGAGTATCTTGTTTTTTGTTCGACAGAGGAAAGGAAGTCATACAATTTAAAAACCAACTGAATGTGAGGAAATCTTGAGGAGATTTTATTTTTGGTTACACTATCACTTAAAATATCCCTCCAATATAAAAACAGATCAATTTATTGCTGCAAATGATTATAAAAATGTATTTGCATCTCATGAAGCAGAAGTACAGTAGGAGAGCTGCAGTCAAAATGCCCTGCTCTAATCTTGATAGGATAACTTATAAATGGTTCAGTTTTTAATGATTTATTAAACATGACATCCAACATAGTGAATTAAATACTTAAAGCTAATTAATTAATTCATAATTAATTTTCCTTCGGCTTAATCCCTTATTTATCAGGGGTTGCCACAGTGGAATGAACCGCCAATTATTCCGGCATATGTTTTACACAGCAAATGTCCTTCCAGCCACAACCCAGTACTGGGAAACCCATACACACTCATTCACACACACACTGCTACACTACGGCAAATTTTGTTTACCTAATTCACCTAAAGCGCATGTCTTTGGACTGTAGGGGAAACCAAAACACCCAGAGGAATCCCCCGGCAACATAAGCAGAACATGCAAACTCCACACAGAAACGCCAACTGGCCCAGCCGGGACTCAAACCAGCGACCTTCTTGCTGTGAGGCAACAGTGCTAACCACTGAGTCACCATGCTGCCAAATTTAAAGTTAGATACTCAAACTATTAAGTTTTGACATATACAACGAAATAAACTAATTCATTACCAAGAAGGCACCTTGATGCTAAAATGACAACACAAAACATGTAAAAAAAAATATGTAAAAATGCTAATCAATTTAATGTCAAATGCTTACCTTGATCAAATTGACATCTAACACTGGCATCAAAAACACATTAAAAAATATCAAAGGACAATCCTGTAATCGATTTTTGATATGCTTTTGGATGCCAATGTTAAATGTTAATTTAGATTAGAAGGTAGATTAGATGCAACTTGAATTTGACGCCATCAGATTAATGAAACCTTTCTCATATTATAATGTGCACAATGACATCACCTATATACTATATAACTGCAAGTTAACTATGCTTGTATATAATAACTTTAACTGTTAAAAGCTATCAGCTACTAGTTAACTAGTTAAAGTAATTAACAACTAATAAAGTTATGGTAACTAATAACTGAAATTTTCTGACTGTGATTTATTGTGAAAAGCGCTATACAAATGAACTTGAATTGAATTATAATACATTTGTTATTGATATTTTGGCGGTCAAAAGGACATCAATGTGTGGATGTCAAATGGACGTCAACATTTTGACATCAATTTAATAATTAATAATTTTTTTTGACTTCATGCTTGATGTCAATTTGATATTGTTTTGACATCAAGGTGCCCACTGGGTTATAATGTCATATAAACACTCTTTACTGCCATTGACGGGCTAATGGTTTACAGGTAAACCAAGGTAATGGGTTATTTAAATATGCTGATTTTCGTGAATTATCAGCATATTAATGTGCATGTAAATGTGCTCAGGGAGTTTCAGAACCTGCTCTCGCTGGCCGTGAGACGTTAGTTTGTTTATCATATTGACTGTACACCTGAGGGATCCGTGCTCTCACTGAAAAAGACAATAGCTACACACAGATACATTTTGCTTTTCTGTTTCCTCTTTTTCAATCACGCTCTGTCCCCTGGGTCTGCTCTCCCAGCAGCATTGTCTGTCCAGAAGAGTCTATCTGGGTCTGAATTACATCACATTACACCCTCATTGAAATTCGCGACCACCTGTGCACGATTCGACTCTTTAACTTTAACCACACACACAAAATAACAACACACTGTCTCCTATCACTCTCACTGCCAAGCAATATGCATTTGTGTGGATAACTTGACATGTTGTACTGTTTTAAGAGGATAGTTCAGCCAAAAAATTACTATTCTGTTCTACATTTTGAATCCAGAATTATATTTAGCTAACATATTTTCACTTATGCATGATATTATGCTTAACCATTGAACATTAAAAAGACATTTTAATATGTACCATAAGTAATAAATTACTTTCACTACAATAAATAACCCCAAAAGCTTCACCTTTCTGCTTGTATGGACAAGCTAATACACGTAGTAGCAGTAATGCATTTCTGAAAACTGTATTGAGCGATTGCTGGGATTTTGAAAACAGACATAAACATATTGAAACAATAAGCTAAAGACACACTGCTAATGGAGATTAAGTGAACGTTTTAAAGTGTCCGTGTGAAAACAAAACCGAAAAAACGACATGAGGATTTGGGGAGAAAAACCAAGCAATTCCAGTAAATTATTCATTGGACATTTCATAGGATACTGTACATTTAATCAGGCGAGCAAACCACAAATGCACAGTAGATGATGTCCTTTTATATTGTCATGGTGGAATGTAATGGGAAAAAAAAAGAGAGAAGATGATCAAGAAGAAATGAAAGCAGTGGGCCGAAAATAGCTCATGCAATAGATATTCTTGTTATACCATGTCACAATAAAATAGCAAGCTTTACATTATTCTCCTGACATCTGAAAGTAGAACATGAAAGAAAATCTACAGTTCATTCAGTCAATCTGACAGATAAGGAGTATCTGTAACACAACCTGTCTGTCTTTATGATTGGAACTTTTTTCAAACCAATAGTGCCTCCCATAATTCAAAACGCAGAGGGCCTGCTAGGGAAAAGGTGGATTGGCGCTATCAATTTCAAATTGCTCTTGAATGCACGCTCGCTTTTATCTTTCGTTTTTCAACCACACATACTCTCTGTACATGCAGTGATGATATTGGCTGAGTAATTCTTTGCATGATAATATATTTCTCAATTATTACTGACAATAATATTTACCAATCATCTCTCCTCCTTTGACGTAGTTTGTGAATTCAGACTCTGACAACAATTGTAGCAAGCCTAATGTTTGGTTCACACTAGAATCGAGAAACGAATGTCACTCGCTCTATATTACTCTCATTTTGTTTTTGGTCTCAAGCTAATTTTTGACTTGATTTGTATTATTTTAATGCAATTGAAGCAACTTCAACATGTTCGCGGTCAACGTGTTGCGCATTCTACGTCATTCATGCTGTCCAGTAGAAATTCGCCTCTATCAACGAGTTTGTAAACGACTTTGTATGTTATCTATTCATGTGAATACTTAAGTTTAAATTTGGTGTGAACCCAGCATAACATCAGAAACAATCAAATAATGCGGAAAATAATCTGTTGTTAATTCTGTTCTACTCCCCCCCCCCCCCCCCCAATATGGAGATACTCGCCTAATTTGTCTTGGGTAAAAAAATTAATAAAACACTTGACAGAGTAATAATCATTCAATATATTGCTATTGTGATAAAAAAAGTATATGTGGCAATATTAAAATGATTAAATTCATATACAGCAGTTATTGCAAGCTGTGATTGCCATTCAGTTTCAAATAAAGAACAGAAAATTTGACATTCTCCAAGAAAACTCCTTGTTTTTATCTGAGTAGTCCCTTTAACACTGGCCTAGAGGACAAAACAGTGTGCGTGTGTTTAAAATTTAGTGTGTAAATAAAATCAGGTTGTGAGATAAAGGTCTGTGTTTCAGCAGTCTCTGTGTTTTTCACACTAAGCGTCACTGGAGTCTATGAAGGTCCCCTGTTGGATAGCTAGACGTCACTCGGGGCTTCAGGCCCCACTTGGCATGTGTTTTAAAAAATGCAAAAAATAATTCATTTTCAGTTATATTATGAAAAAAAAAACTTAAAACCATTTGTATGTGACTTTTGTTTCTTTAAAATGAGCAGAAACCCTGGTCCCCTCTTGGACAGTCCCCTCTTAGTAACATAGACGTGTGTGTGGCTGTTTGTGTGTCAAACAAACACAAGCCCCTGAGCACAACAGCACCGAGGCACTTCCCAAGATTTCATAATCAGACAATTAATCGATCCTTAAACCAACGAGTGTTAATAAACAAAGACCGGCCGGGTGAGTGGTCAAGACAATGTTGTTAATGAAAATAATAGTTAACTGTTAATGAAACAGATAGAGAAAATAATTAGCAGCAGAGCGAGAGGACAGATAAAGCGGTGAGGGGAGGGGAATGGGCTGTCTGCTGTGGCAGGATCGCAGGTAAAAAGAAAAAGAAAAAAACACTCTGAAATGTAGGCCAGGACTTTCACAACACTCGCCAGCAGCACCATGGGGAGGAAACAAAATGGAGGGCTGACATGGCAGATGTGTAAACCGATGTGAGCGTCAGCCGAGTGGAAGATTCACACTGAGGTGCAGGTCTCACAACAGGTTTAGTACTCATTCCCACAAGAAAACAGAGACAGAACAGGGGACACATGTGTTTCTGAAAGGTGCAGTCAGGAAACGCACATGTAAAGGGCTAGAAGTGGCAGATTTGCTCTGTTCCAAAACCTAGGTGAGCTGCCTATTTAGATTTTTAGGCAGTTGTTACTCTGAACCACAGACTTAAGTGTCAAAACATCAATATTAAGATTTATTTATCATCTGAAATCTCTATAAATAAGCTTCCAATTAGCATTTAGCTTATTAGGAATTGACAGATTTTCAGAGATACACCTATTTGAAGATCTGGAATCTGAGAGTTTAACAAAATAAATTAATAATTGAGAAAATCACATTTAAAGCTCTCTAAATCAAGTGTTTAGCAATGCACATTACTAAAGAAATGTGTTTTAATATACTGTATTTAGACTAGGGCAAATACAAAATATCTCCATATTCTAATATTTTTTTTGCATAAAAGAAAAATCAATCATTTTGTCATACACTATAAAAAAACCTTGAGTGTGAAGTAAGAGCGAGTACATTTTCATTTTTGGGTCAACAATTATTTTGAACTGTGAATGTGAAAGTGATAAAGTGATATCTGCATTGATATGTGTGAGTGTTAATGTGTGGCCACACTGAACTTCATGGTCATTTCCATTCATACTGATTCATATGCGGGTGAGTGGGAATATAATTCAATGCAAAGGAGGTTGACTGCCAACCAAAGTTCAAGATTACTGAACTCTGATCATTGAATTAATATACAAAAAAAGTGTTTAACCAATAGAGGATCTAAAGTCATAAATTGACCTCTTGGCTCGATACACGGAATACAAACTTCAAAGTTGAATGGTAATGTGAAAGTGAACAAGATGTTAAGATTTTAAATTCTAAATTATTTTGTGATTTATAAATTATAAAAAAAAAAAGAAGAAGCCCTGGAATTTGAAATTACATTCTTTTCGCTGTATTCGCTGAGGAGTCCAAAATAATTCAGCATACTTAAAAATTGACTTTTGTAACTTTTGTTCTATGTTTCTTAGCTTCAGTTTACTAGTTGGATGACTGAAAAGTTTGGGGTCAGTAGAGTTATTTTAATTCTGAATCAAAAATACAGCAAGTTATTAATATTGCAATAGCATTACAATTGGAAATGCAATGGAATTTATTCATATAATCATTAGTTCTGTTTTCAGTGTCAAATTATATAAATAATTGTAATATTTACAGGTATATGCAAGCTAATATGATTATCCATATTAAAAGACGATGTTTTTGGTAGATTTTTTGGTAGGCAACATAATACATTTGATTTTCCCCCAGAATTATTTGATGAATAAAACAAGTTACAGTAAACTGAACCGAATATATATCTATTATTTGACATGTTTATTTGTAATATCATATTGTAAACTCACTTTTAAACAATAATGTGTATTTGCCAATACTGACTCCAAGTTTTTGAATGGCAGTGTATATTTTTGGCATACGATTCTGTATATATCGCCCTCCCCACACCACCTCTTATAAAAGCACCAGCCATTAAGTTACAATAGCAAGTAGCAAACCTTGCTCATGACTGTAATTTAATGTCTAGGCTACTGGCTATTTTAAAATGAATGAGCCTTTTCATATGCACTGTCCTAACTTCCTGTTCCAGCAGTGTTTAAAGTTGTCATGAAATGAAATGTCAGTATTTTTTTTCTTTGTTAACACACATTGCTATTCTTGAGATGAACAATGAATCTGTGCAAACTTATTCCACAGGAACAAATCCGTTTTTCTTAGTTAATCAAAATCTGAAATTGTGCTTGGCACTGTAATGGCACAAATTTTTTTGTTTAATATTTCGAACAGTTTTACAATTCTAACAAAGAAGTTGTTAGGCACTTCTCCCAGCAAGCATTTTGTGTGTGTGTGTGTGTGTGTGTGTGTGTGTGTGTGT
>CAIGQW010054088.1:1779509-1792021 GCA_903798125.1 Danio choprae | reverse complement strand
CACATTATTCAAACACACACACACACACACACACACACACACACACATACACACACTAAACAGTCACTTAACCACTCAACCGTATCAATACTCACTGGAATACACAGTGCACGCAAACAAAACAGTGACATGAAGAGTCATTTATACCAGCATCTCTTTATAATGCAGTGAACATATAATATAAAATAAAGACAAAATAAAAGCATATAAAATAAAGACAAATGTAAGTAACGTACTGTTACACAAAATACATTTCAGATCTAAGTCTGCCAATAAAAGTTACATCAATATCAATATATATGGCGACATGGTGGCTCAGGGGTTAGCACTGTCGCCTCACAGCAAGAAGGTCACTGGTTCGAGTCCCGGTTGGGTCAGTTGGCATTTGTGTGGAGTTTGCATGTTCTCACCGTGGGTTTCCTCCAGGTGCTCCGGTTTTCCCCACAGTGCATTATAGGTGAATTGAATAAACTAAATTGGCCATAGTGTATGGGTGTGAATGAGTGTGTATTGATGTTTCCCAGTACTGGGTTGCAGCTAGAAGGGCATCCGTTGTGTAAAGTGCTTTATTATGAAAATGGGATAATTTTATATATGATGATGATTATAGTAAACACTAATTCTTCAACAGTTTGGTGTCAATAGTTTTTTTTGTTTTGTTTTTTAAATGAAATGTCTTTCACATTGTTTGGTCATGCATACAGTACACCTGTAGTATTGTGAATTTTCATCATTTAAACTAGCAGTTTTTTTTTATATGTACTTTATTCCTGTGATTTCAAACCTGGATTTTCAGCATTTTTATGATAGGATATGGTGCGGAATGTATTTTTACCCTGATGGAATGTGTGTGAATAGTATTAAAGTATAATAGTATAATACTAATAAAATATAATATAATATAATAAAATATAATATAATATAATATAATATAATATAATATAATATAATATAATATAAAATTAATATAATGTTGTCTAATGTCATGCTGCCTTTGTCTTATAGGTTTTGTAAGTAAATAATTATATTTATGTGTGTATGTATTGTTTTTTTATGTTTTGTGATTTTATTTATGTATGTATTTATTTATTTATTTTTGATTTATTTGTGTGTATTTATTTACTTATTTATTTATTTTAAATAGCCTCCCTTGGACAGGTGTTGAAAATTACCAGGTCTGCTATAACACTTTGTCACGACCACCAGCAATCCACTCCTGACAGATTGCTGGTGAACTGCATATGTCTTGTTAAGGAACTTTAAATCCCATCAGGCCATGTCACACACACACCAGTTGCCCATCAAGGCTGATGAGACACACACAGCTTAGACTTGTTATCACCGATCATTCAAGCCACGGTCGCACTGCACTTTTTGCCCCATAGTCTTCTATTCATATGCACCCGAATGCGACAGACCGGAAATGCAAGTTTCAAATTTTGCTGCATTGCAAAGTTCAAGCTTGGTTAACTCTGACCTGCGAAATCGCATCACGTGACTGCGTGAGATCAATCGAAGAACAAATCATGACCTCTCTGGACAGAAATGTAAAATATGGAGCAATCGCTCTTTTTTTAAAATGTCTAATCATCTTGTTTACACCTGCCCTGAATTTCGGCACAAACTCTAGTGTGACCACGGCATCAGACTATTTATACACCACACGTGCACCAGTTTAGCCTGGAGTCTTTAATGTATGTGCGTTGCATGTGCTGATGGTTCTTTGTTTTGCCTGTTTGTATTTTTAACCTTAGCCTTGTTTAGTGTTTGATCCTGTTTTGCCTGTTTATTTCAACCTTATGCCTGTTTTTTGACTATGTTATTGGAATATCCTTTATGCACCAGCTACTCCTGTTTTGACCTTGTTTGCTTTAATGAATAATCTTTCATTCATTCATTTTCTTTTCGACTTAGTCCCTTTATTCATCAGGGGTCGCCACAGCGGAATGAACCTCCAACTTATGCAGCATATGTTTAACGCAGCGGATGCCCTTCCAGCCGGACAAATAATCTTATTAAATTTAAATTAATTGAATCCTTACCTCTGTTGTTCCTTGTCTTGCTCCCACACGTGACACACGTAAAATATAACGAGTGTTATTTGCTATATGCCAAATATATTTGTGCTATATAGCAAATATATTTGTGTAATTAAAATTAAATCAAATTTATTTTAATCAACAAGCCTACCTTGGACATGTGTTGAAAATGAGAATATAAGTCTTAAACAAATGCATATGGCTTGTCCACTGTCATAATAATAATAAACAAATTAAATATAATAATAATAACAAAATAAAATATTTAATTTGTTAAACATTACCGTTTGAGTTTAGCTCCAACCCTAATTACACTAACCTGAACCAGTGGATTAAAGCCTTTAGACTGACTAGAAGTGTGCTTAAGCTGATTGGAGTCGCACTCAGCATGACAGCATCAGAATTGGACCCCCTGGACTAAAAAACTACCACAAAAATAGATCCTGTAAAGCAGAACAGTGCTCTGATGTACCTCTGTGACATGATCTTGAAGGCATCTGGTAGATAGCACTGTACATTCTCCATCTGAAAGGGGTCGGCATCACAGATCTTGTCGTCTGTGCGACCGTAGTTGGCTGTTTCGATCATGATGACATCACTGCCGGGACAGCGCAGCTCGATGGGGTAACCCTCGCATGCCAGCTCCCTCCGCATCAAACCAAATGGCATTGCGGAGCGACTTAATGCTACATGGAGAAAGAGAGAAACACATTCAGTACATGTTTTCATGTTCTGCTTAGAATTTTGAAGAAAAGTGTTCACAATCAATTTGCATGCCATTTGTCTGAGCAAAACAGAATTCAATTTAATTCGATCTTTGTTTCTATAGTACTTTTACAGTACAGTTTTTACAGTAGTGCTTTTGTGTAGAAACCCTAATGTAAAAAAAAAAAGTAGAGTGGGACTTGATTTTAAACTTATTGAATGATTGGCTTGCATTTTATTAATGTACATATGTATTCATTCATTCATTCATTCATTCATTCATTCATTCATTCTATACTTAAAGGGATAGGTGACCCACAAAATTAGAATTGGATAAGATTGTGAAATCCCTAAAGATTCTCACCCCTACACATAAAAAAACAGACTTTTGCTGCTTGTTCAAACTATTTATTTTAAATCCATTGAAATAACACAATTCTTAATCTTTTGGGGACAACTTAATTGTTTTATGTTCAATCCACTTAAATTTGTAAAAAATAATTAAGTTAACAATCAATTTGTGTTGAGACAACATGTAGGGATCGTGTGGAACCCAACATTTATTTTACAGTGTAGTAGATATAACCCAATTTCTGCATTGCATATGATATGTACATAATATTTACACACAAAACAGGACTGTAAAATAAAGTGCAACAATAAACCATCAAATCATTCAACGAGGCTTTAAAAAAAGGATACGTGTACACAATAAGACCATGGACTTGTGTGTAAATTAAGTAAAGAGGCTCAACTTTGACTTCATGTAGATTTAAAAATGTACCCAACATTTTCATGCATTATTAACGTAATTAGCAGGTCACGAAGTAACCTGCTAATTAAGAATATAGCTCAGCATTACAGCATAGTGGAGATGTTTATTACAGCCAACCTTTATAACAAAAAAAAGAATCAGGAAATGTAGGACAAGGGTTTTTCACAGCCAGTGATCATATTTCCAGACTTTCCAGTCTCTAGGAGCAAACTATTTACCCTCTCGCTCAAACAAACTGTTAGAGTTCCATACACACTCCGTTAACATCCTCCCACTCTTTCACACAGCTCTTCTCCGGCTGCCATCCACCAACCTAACGCAAGCCTCTAGAATAGAAAAGCAACTCTCATGTGTCCTAATCACAATAACTAAAACACCTGAGCGGAACCTGTAACAAGAAGAGAGGACTGACCCCAGACCTGCCCATGACCCCTTCTGCCCACATGTGGCATCTGCCATTTACACTCAATTTAAAAGACCGAGAGAGAGAGAGATGTGTTAAGAGGGCTGTAGGTGCCGTAGGGTTAATCATTGTGCCTGGCTGAGAGGCCCTGAGAGTGGCACAGAGTGGCATGCTTTATCAGAACAAGAGCTTTCAAAGAGTTTGAAGATCCAGCCACGTAAAATGGCCGCCAGCCGCCTCCACTCACAGAAGGACAAAAACCAGGCAATGGAGCTCTCCGTGGTGCTGACAAATAGAGAGAGGGGGGACCTGTGGGGCTGTCCATTGTGCTGAAAGATGTGGGGGTGGATCTGACCCACAGAGTTCCATGAACAGGGAAAAAAAAAACTGATCAATGAAGCTCTCGGTACTCCTGAAATTCATGCCTTAAGCTCTTGCAGCTTCAAAGACTTTGCAATCAAATAGAGGTAAGTTTTTTTTTTCACAGAAAAGCAGACAATTCAAAAACCTGCATAGTTGATAGCAAGGTTGTATTGTGCAGACAAATGGAACAAGTGCATACATCCAGCTTCGGAGGTAAAATTGCCATTTCTTCGCAAAAGAGGAGGAGGACTGAAAAGAAAAGTTCCCTTTTTTACTTAGAGGTCAATGTGAAAGTCAAACGTTACTTGGAGCTGCACGGGATTTAATCATGCAGTTTTAATCTGCAAATGTCGACCATTCACTCCACTGCAATTTAACATGCTGTTTCTCAATTCAATGGTTTTATAATCCTTGCCCTGTTCTTAAACACCACTTAGGAACTGTTTATACCTGGTCACTTCATGCATTTTCTCTGATGGGATAGCTATCTGATTTATGAAAATGGATTTACATTTGGCCACATAAATATGTCTCTGCTATAAGGATACGATTTTGCTCTTCAAATCCTGTGTAATATGCAATTTTAACTAGGCTACATCACCTAAAGCAGTGGTTCCCAATTCAAATTCTCGTGACCCCCCGCCCTGCACATTTTGTATGTTTTCCTTACTTAATACACCTAATTCAGATCCCCTTATGTGTCAAATAAGAAAGACATACAAAATGTGCAGAGCAGGGGCTTACGAGGACTAAAATTGGGAACGACTGGCCTAAAGCATCAGACAAGTTGCATTTAATTCAATTATTAATATTATTATTATTTTTTTTTTACCGAAATATAATTTTTTTTTCTTACAAATAATAAAATAAAAATAATTTATTAATGTAGACTACAGGAGGCATTGTACTTCACTTGTGTTCCGGTAAATAAGTGATAAGTATTGTCATATAGTGGTATAGGCTAAATGCAAAATTTATTTTAAGTGCAAGACATCATTCAAACCTGTAACGGGCTTACATTCAATTGTGTATAACATCCTCTCCCAAAAACAAAACACAGTGCCTTCGTAAACGAAACTGTGCCTTTTTTTTTTCATTCACAGAGATAGGTTGTATACTGTAGGTGTACTGTGATGCATCTCTGTTGTTAATATTGCCATTTGATATTAATTTCAACATTCTAATTGTATCATTCAACAGTTGGCTGGTCACAAAAAGAATGAAACGTAGAATAAAACTGAACGAACATCCCACACCGTAATTTGTGCTGCATGTGGCATATTTGCGCCGTTATATATGATGTCATAAACATAGCATATAACATATTCTTCACATTAATTTATTAATTTATTTACATTTTGGGAGGTGTGCAATTTAAATATGTGGTTTCAACAACCAGATACATGTAAACCTGTCCAGTTTCATTTGAAATATGTCTCAGAGAATCTCCCGAAGTGCTTTGGATCGGATTTATATTTGTCTCAAATGCATTTGAGGGCATTTATACCTGCTCTTTTCACTACTGATAGCTATCCAATCTAAAAATTGCATGACGTGACCAAGTGTAAACAGCCTCTTAGTGGTCCCCATGGAATGTGAACATACATAAGTGCACCATACATCACACAGCCATGTAACTGACATGCAGACTCGCCACAGCAAATCAAGGCATCAGCATGGGAAGGAATGGTGTGATCTTGCCATAAAACGTGTAGTTTCAAAGTTCAAACTCGTTCAGATGATTGGAAGATTTGCTGTACGTAAACAAGCTTATTATGAGCCCGTTCTGGTGTACATTCAAATAGACATACTCCCATGAGCCTACATGACACACACTTACATATGAAGAGGCAAAGTGGGATTAGAGTGTGCCAGCATGCTGTCTTGTTTCCGCAGGCTTTCCCGTGGAGCAAACACATAGCTCCATACTGCTGGTCACTGATTAAACCATTACTCCAGGCTCAGCACTGCCTCGCCACAGGAGGCCAATCACGCAGCCAACCAATCACCCACCCACCCACATGTTCCTATAGCTTCAGAAGGCCGGTGCATCCCACACTGCACATTTCCATCCCGCCAACTCCGCCAAACACGTCGTCAGCCCAATCGTTTCTGCCTTTCTCTCGCCCTTTTATCTGCCCAGATCTTCAACCATAAACACCCTGTTATCTTCCAAACCCAACTACGTTTACTGGATTAATAGGCTCATTCCCTCATTTACGAGTGCATGCTGCTCCCACAGACATTATCTCCAAACGGAGGGGGAAATTGGACTGAAGGGAATAATCTTCATAATCCGAATTAAAACGGTGGAAAGTCATGAGCTAAAGTATAGAACCAATTTAGAAGAAAGTTATATTTTCGTTTTGTCTTTTTGATAGAAGCAGGTCCACAGATAATTATCAAAATGTCCTTTGGTAAGCAAAATATCTGAGAGAGAATTATCCGGAAATCGTTGTTCAGGGTCAGTTTTTGCGATGCTTAATTGGAATGTGTTTGGGTTACATATGTGGCCGGGTGGGTAGTGCATATACTCTTTATGTGTGGGCAATACTTTCCAGATATAACGTCCAACCATGGTCATGTTTTAAATCATGAACTATGGCTAGGACTTAATCATGTCCAATATTGACTCACAGATTTTAGCTCCAATAGCACTTGTCTAGAAATTCTTCGAGTTTGAAGATCTATATTAGACAACATCAACCTACACCATGCAAAGTTAAGACATGAAACATAAAGTGCACAAAGCAAGTCTTCATGTGTCTAGTGCTCTCCCAAAAATGATAAAACAAATAAACCACCTTTTCTACAAATAAACAGCAAAAGAAGATTTCCAACAAATAATCCAAAAAGATAGTAGTCCTAAATAAATACAAAATAGATACATTTTGTAACCAAGGGGTATGAAAGTTTCCCAGAATACACCAGCTACAACGACAGCATGGCTGCACACAGAAGTAAGGAGATTCACAAATTTGTATTTTTTGTCATTATTGAGAATTTTTACAAAAACAAGCATGTGTTTTAATACATTCATAACAGCGTTCATGTTTGTGTTTTTTTTTTTTAAACGCTAAATTTCGCTATCTATAATCCATAATAATAACTCCTGTATAGTAGTCCCACAACATACTTTCACATCTGACAGTCAGTGACACTCAGATATCAGAAAAGTCTAGTGGCTGGGAATTACCTTTTCACAGTGTCTGGTAGAATGTAATGTTGTTTTCGGGTGTTTACATAGATGAATATGGCCATGGTGTAAATGCACAGTACAGTTACGAGCTTATTGCCAAATTAAATCCTTATGATAACATGATATAGTTGCCTTCTGTAATTTCCTGAAGATAAATACCAAAAATAATGCAACTGGAATAACTACAGCAGTCGCCATCGTCGATCTCATATGAAGTATGAGCTCACGATGACATATGATGACGTGTGCAGTAGTTGTAGTGCTGTCCCATTTCTTAGGGGTACATTTTGAAGCCCTTCCCCTTCACACTCTGTTTCAAGGGCCAAGGGGTAGGGATACAAAAATAGAATTGGGATTGGGCCTTGGTCACATCTTGACCAAAAAACTGTGCATGAACACACCAAAAGGATGACAAGTATGTGTACAAGTATGTGTTGCTTGTGCAGTCTGATAATCAGATAATCCACATTGTTTACCAATATTTTAGAAATGCAACAAAATGGCAGCTGGCTTCTTTGCTTTCTCACTTGTCCTGTGTTATTTGCTTGTTTTCATCTCTTCAGTTTTTGTTCTTTTGCTTAGGATTGTAGCTGAACAACCAATCAGAGCACACCTTTTCACACTGCTTTTGCCTTTTTCTCCTTTTTTTATCCCTTATCTGACATACTGTAACTATTACAGTAGGAATTGCTTGTAATGAACTGATGAGTTGAACCCTATATCTGATTATAAAGACATCTAAAATGCACCCAGAACCAGAACCCAGAAACAGACTTGCAATCCATCGTATTAGTGTTTACACAACTACTTACATAGTTGTCGACTAGATGTCCAGAAAAAAACAGTTGGTTAGTCAATGAATCAGTGTTTACCAAAATTAAATGACACATTGTGGTGTATCAAGGGTCTAATTGCCAACTGGAATGTGTGTCTGTCGCAAGTGGAAAAATGTGGAGGAGAAATCAAAGCTTACAATGCCATGATAAATAGCACATGGCTGTGAAAAATCAGCCATGCTCTATATAGCCAGTGCATCGCAAATCAGGATTTCAATTAGAGTGACAAAACAACGCCAAATGACAAATAATACTGGTAAACATGCCCATTTAACTATTTAACATTTAATATAATAATTAGATAAAATATATATTGGAAAAAAAACATTTAGATGTTAAAATTCAGAACAAAGGCAGTCATCGTGTATAGTATTTTCTATGCTATAGATACAGTTTATACTATACATAATACAATTTATCTGTATATCTGTATACTATACCTGTATTTACCTGTATACTATATACTAATATTACAGGTAAATTGTACTATATAGACTATAAACTGTATCTATAACATAACTGTAACATAGATTTCTAAACTTACAGTAAACTATTGTATTTCAATAATCCAAACAGTGTTAACACAGTACAAAAACACTGAAAAAAAGCAGATGTTGATGAGCCAATGATTATTACAAACAGCTTTTTCACAAGCTGATAAACATAGTAATATATAGAAGGTGTTCAGTGACATTTACAGAACTTCCAAACATCATCATAGTAACAGACCTGAATAAAGTAAGGTAAAGTAATTAAAAGAAACTAAAGCAATGCAGTAATCATTATTTGTCAACATTAGATGTAACAGAAAACTCTAATGTAGACCACTAAAGAGAAAAATAGCAAAGTAATATGAACAAAAAAACTAAACTAAAAATAAAATAAAATGGAGTATCATGTAGGGAATTCTAGTAAAGTCGTTTTTTTTACACTGTCTTATAAGTTCACTATGCAATTTGCTGGTGACAAGCCGTGTCAATGCTAATTTCTCACTGTATTGACATATTCCCATATTTCCAAGCCATTCAGTCATAACAGGGCGGCATACCAAACAAATGAGAAGCAAATAAAATGAGACACAGTCTGTGGACAGAAGATTTTCCCTCCTGCTGCTGTCAGTGCCGCTAAACAAGCACATGTGATCTGCAACTAAACTACACCAGCAAAAGCTAGTCTAAAAACTGCCTAGCCAGAACAACCGTGGGACAGAATGGAGCAGATATGTCATAGTCTGATATGTTATTTTATCAATGAGCGCACAGTATATGTAGCTGCAACAGATGAATCACTGGTCCCCTGGCTCCAAAGTCCTGTGACTGCACAGACAGTGACAGTCTCTGTACAAACTGGACTGCCATTCAGTCTCTCTCTTTAGGAACATGCTGCACACTCCTTTATACTGACAACTATATACTTAGAGATTTTCATTTTTGACTGGTGCTTTTACTTACCCGCTACAAATAGAGAAAGTGATAGGATGAAATAGATAGGAATGGAAAAGAGAAGATGAGGCAATCCAAAATCAAACATCAGTGATGAAGAGTAACAACAAATAGCGATACTAGCTCAACCACACTTTGAGCAGTAGCACTGCGGTTTCCAAAATACAGTTGCTTTAGCGAGTAGCCATTAACAAGTTATTTCCAGGGTAACGACATGGGGAGCCACAAACGCTACATCACAGGGTTTTAAAATCATATTATATTGCACTGACAGCTTTATAACTGAGCAAACCGAGGTCAATCAAATACACTCTCCAAAACAGTCCTGCCATAAATCGTGCTGTAGTGAGTCAGAATCCTTTTTTGGGTTACACTTCATTTTGATGGTGTCCTTTAGACATTCTATTGACTATACATGTAACTTTCCTTCATTGCATTAGTTTAATGGTTAGTGAAATGAGTTGAATTAATGAGGCATTTACTGATGACACTTTAGAGTCATGTCCTCACACAGCACAAAACACATCAGATATGTAGGTGTAGAAAAGAGAATGTGCCAGTTCAGTAGATTGGGGAGAATTTAGGAGCCCATAAGGGTTGATTCTGACACCAGGGATAAACCTCTATTCATTTACAAGAGGTGCCATGGGATTTTTAATGACCACAGACACTCTTGTGAAAGACTACACTTCTTATGGCTTGTTTTCACTGGGTGGTACAGTTTGTTAAGTACAGTGTCGTATGCATATATGTATGGGTGTTTCCACTATCAGAAATACCAAAACAGCAAATCGTAATTGTTGGAACCCTTTCGTAAGGGTACCTATAGCGGTATGGTACTTAAAAGGTTGAGCTAGACTCACTGCTGAATGCCATCACTTGTGTATATATCAACTATAGGGAAAGAGAAACACAGGAAGTGGCATCTTTAAATACACAGTCAAAACATGACACCATAAAATACAATGATGGTGCGCAACAATACACCACTGTCAATACAATCATACAAACGTGTCGTTGTCTTGTAACAAACCACATTCTAAGAGGAATAGTATCAGCTGTATGTTCTCCATTGTTGTTTACAGGGCTGCTCACATGTTGTGCCTAAATGTGTCTTATTCTCACAGTCTCTCTATTTGCTCATGTTTGCCATGTGTCTACTTTTGAAATAATGAAGTTGAGCATGAAAAAGACGTGATACTACTGTATATGTACCTGTACAGTATATGTATGCTGTAACAGCCCGAACAGCTTTATTTTTCGAGAGAGAATGACATTTATCACATCTTTATGGTGTATACCAAGCCTACAGATTAATAATGTACATCAGAAAGATCCAATGAAAGTCATTTTCTCTCAATAAAGAAAGCGGTTTGGACTGTTCACATACCCTACCTGACAGAAATCTTGTATCCAAGTTTTAGGAAAAGTCGCCTATCCAAGTTTTAGGAACAACAAATAATAACTTGACTTCTCGTTGATCATTTGGTATCAGAAGTGGCTTATGTGAAAGGCAAAGACCTCTAGATTATACTTATTTTACCAAAATAAAATATGATCATGCCTTAATTTGTAATTATTTCATTAGGACAGTAAGGTCTGACTGAAAAATCTACCTTCTGCCACTTTTCCAAATGATCAACGAGAGGTCCAGTTTATATTTTTTGCTCTTACAACTGAGATCGATGACAATACTTTTGTCAGGTAGTGTACAGTATCATATATATTTTCATGCTCAACTTCATTATTGTTGTTCAGAGTGATCAGAGTGACCCATACCAAATCATACTATACTGTACTAAAATATACCATACCACCCAGTTTAAACAAGTGTCCCCATCACTATACTCGGGAATTAGGACCAAAACTGACCACTGGTTGAACTCCCCCTACTGGCCTCATAAACACCCCTTCCGGCAGTGTCGTGGTTTCCGGCTTTTCTCTTAATGAATCAAACTTAGTCTGGAGGTTATGAATATCAGAAGAATATACTTTATTGGAATATTTTCCAACAAACCAGAGACAGCCTGGAGCAAACCCATCTCAGTCTCTCCCCAGGACAAATCCGATGTCCCTCAAATTTACTGCATCCTTTATCGTTGCTTCCTCCCACCTTTGTGTTTTCACAGCTAGTTCCTGGGTCAACAAGCCTCTCCCATCTCCTACTCCTTTACGACCCCAATTTAAAGTCCCCTCTTTTTGTTGGCCCTTATAATGTACAGATCTAATGTATTCATCACTATTTTACCACATATAGTTGAAATTTGGCAATCAATACTAGTGTTTGTTTTCAAGCATCTAAACAGGACCCTCCTATTCCATACAGTATGTGTCTTTTCAAACATATATGACAGTTTCAACATATGTTGTAGACATTTCATGCTTTTCTGACACAGATGGTTCTCATTATATCCCCAAGTCCTCTCTCATGCTCTTTCATGACCCCTTTGGCCTAACCTATCGCCTGTTTTCAAAGACATATAATGGCAGATTCATATGGCCCTCCACTCACACAATGAAATGTGTCTTTACATAAGTTTAGAAAATAAAAATCTTCTTCAGCAGCAGCTTAGTTTTCCCAGGTGGTCTCTCTGCCAGGTACTGATCCAGCCTAATCCTGCTTAGCTTCAGTGGGCATTAAGTCTTGGATTTTGGGGTGAAATTGCAACAGCTATGAAAGAGAAATTTATAAAACACATGCTAAAGCACTTAAAGTATACACAATGTCTGTAAAGATCATCAGAATGAAG
>CAIGQW010054088.1:1740575-1751013 GCA_903798125.1 Danio choprae | reverse complement strand
CACACGCACACACACACACACACACGCACACACGCACACGCACACGCACACGCACACACACACGCACAAAGAAGGCAAGAACAGCAGAAATGAGAAACAGAATTATGTGCTCGGTGTGAGTGTGTGTTATTTGTGGCACGCTTTAATGGCAACACAAGGCGATCAATGAGCCCATAGAGGAACGAAGGCTTCCTTATTTCTCCAAATTGCCTGCGCTAGCAGCACAACCTTGATAACACTCAATTGATTATTAATGCATTATTAATCCAGAGCCAGGTCACAGAGACAGCTGGAGGCACTCATGCACACACACACAAACACACACACACTTACAGCACATTGATGAAGCGGCTTCGTGCCCGCGGCCAAAACGTGTCCAATGGAACACTGAGTACATCACATCAATTCACAGCAGCAGAACCAGGCAAATTAAACACAGCAAATACAGCGGCCACCAAATATACCTGGACAAGCAAGCGCTGCATGCTCCCCTGCTCTCGGGGTCTGGCACAGGCCCCGCGGAGCAGCAGATGGTGCGCTGGTGTCGGACTGGAAGGGCACTAGCTGGACAGACCCCCATCCCCCCCAGACCTCAGGCCCATCCCATCCACATCAGCTTTACTGACACATGGATCCCTCCACAAATCCACCACACACATCAGATCACACACATACAGAGACATTTATAGATATGTAAGTCAGACTTCAAATAAAGAGTCGTGTATGTTTTTTGCAAATTATCTCCCCAAATGGCACTTGCATTTTAACTTAAAGGTGTCCATGCATATAGAACATAAAGTCTGAACATGTGTTTTCTTTCATTAGTGTGAGAATGTACCGCACTGTAAAAAAAATCTTCTAATATTCTTTAGTTAACAGGTTCTGTATTTAATGACAGTTTTTTTGCCGTTTACTATTATGAATTTGAGGATGTTGATCTCTGTTTTGTTGACTTTTGATGTTGAAAGTTCAACAAAGTGATTTGTATTGACATTTTAGTGGTTTTGAAACATTTGTTGTTTTATTCATTATTCATACCCTTGGCAAATTCTGACTTAAAGTATCTTTATTCAACCAGCAAGTTTTTATTTTTTTCGTTTTTTGTTTTTCTGACCACAAATGACACATGATGATCTCAAAAGATAATAAGATGATGTAGCATCATTTATTCATTCATTCATTCCTTTTCCTTCCGCTTAGTCCCTTTTTTCATCAGGGGTTGCCACAGCGGAATGAACTTGTCCAGCATATGTTTTACACAGCGGATGCCCTTCCAGCTGCAACTCAGTACTGGGAAACATCCAGACACACCCATTCACACTCATACACTACGGCCAATTAAGTTTATTCAATTCACCTATAGCGCATGTCTTTGGATTGTGGGGAAAACTGGAGCACCCAGAGGAAACCCACCCCAACACAGGGAGAACATGCAAACTCCACTCAGAAATGCCAACTGACCCAGCTGGGACTCGAACCAACAACCTTCTTTATGTGACAGTACTAACCACTGAGCCAACACATTGCCCGATGTGGCATCATTGTGCAAAAAAAAATTAATAAATAAAAATAAATAAATAAATAAATATATATATATAAGGCATTACTTAACATTTATAATATAATATATTATAGGCAATATTACAGGCAATATATAACTATATTGAACAGGCAATATTCAATATTTAACTTAAAACTATTGCAAATGTCAATAAAAGTCACTTTTAAAACTTTTCAACATCAAAAGTTGTTGTTGTTGAAAAGATTAAAGTCCCATAGTGCAATTCAAAAGTATAAATTAATAAAAAAATATTCAAAAGTGCATATAAGAAAGATAATTTTTCTACATTTTACAAGTAAATACTAATTATATAACTGAATTTCTCATTTAATTCTATATGCTACTTTGTGACTATAATGGAAATAGATTCTACACAACTGCTGTTTATGTTTAGATATAATAATCATCTCTTAAAAATAAGCTTACTGTAAATTGCACATTCGCAATGATTCAACTTCATAATGGTATAATTATTATTTTAGACTCTAGTTCATTGTTGAAATAAATGCTTTATTTATCCAATATATTAGACATCCCTAACAAGTTAAGTAAAATATATTGATTATGTTATATAGTACATATCAAAACACTCCTCCCTAGAGATTTTAAGAATCAATATGGTTTCACCTAAATGAGGGTAGATTTAAATCACTTAATCAATATTATCAACCCAATCCTATTAGATTTGATGTTAATGTGAGTCCTGAAGTAAACTGCCATTGATTGCATTTTGAGCTATATGTCAATAATAATAAGTGAAACAACTTTGTTCGTCAAATAAAATGACAACACACACAAATCTGATTGATTCAGAGAAAACAACTAAGTAAACTACTATCAATTATTGGTCTAAAAGTGTTAATAATTGATACTTGCAAAACATACAAATTAGAAATATGTGATTCATCTTACATTTTTGTGAAACTGCAGACATGTACTTAAAGGGACAGTTCATCCAAAACTTAAAATATCATCATCATTTACGCACCCCTTACTTGTTTCAAACTTTTATGAATTTCACACAAAAGCAGATATTTTCAATATTGGAAACCTGGAACCATTGACTTCCATAGTTGTCTTTCAACCCAGGGTTATTCTGAAAATGTACCCCTATATACATTTCTGGAGAGCACCAAATACGTACCAGGAAGTTATGTTTTTTTAGCAGTTTTGTTTTCGCGAATCCACCAGAGGCCGCTGTGTATGCTTTTTGAGATCTTACATTTTTCTCGCGAGTGCCATTCGCGTCTGCTCATTCATTCATTCATTTTCTTTTCCGCTTTGTCCCTTTATTAACCTGGGGTTGCCACAGCGAAATAAACCGCCAACTTATCCAGCATATGTTTTACGCAGCGGATGCCCTTCCAGCTGCAATCCATCACTAGGAAACATCCATACACACTCATTCACACACATACACTACGAACAATTTAGCTTACCCAATTCACCTATACCGCATGTCTTTGGACTTGTGGAGGAAACCAGAGCACCCGCAGGAAACTTCTTGCTGTGAGGCGATTGTGCTATTCACTGCGCCACCGAGACGCCCTCGCACCTGCTCTTCTCGCACAAATCCACCAGAGGCTGCTGTCGACCGACTGACTGACTGACTGACTGCCGTTTACATGGAGGTAAGCGGTCAGCTAGTAAGCGCAAAAGGGAACGGCGTCATACCACCGCCATTCCCCGTACCGTTCGCTTTAAAGACGAAATGCAGCCATACGTACCTCTGGCTACATAATTTGCAATCTCCAGAAAGGTATATAGGGCTACATTTTCAGAATGATCCTTTGTTGTTGTTTCTCCTTCCTTTCTTTCTTTCTTTCTTTCTTACTTTCTTTCTTTCTTTCTTCAAAAATTTTCTTTTGTGTTTAACAGAAGAAATAAACTCATAAGGTACTGGAACCACTTGAGGGCAAGTAAAAATAAATAAAAAAATTATTTTGGGGTGAACTATTCCTTTAATTATAAATACATTTGACAGTTTCTGGGTAAAATAAACACTACAGGACAGTATGACAACAACTTTTATTCCTTTTTACACTAATAATATTTACAGGAGCATATTATTGATTACTAAAGGCTTATTAACTTTTGTTCTGTGCTTATTTCAACAGTATTTTACCCTGGTAAAATTTAAACATCAACCTCTGGTGTATTTGTCTTCTGAAATGTGCAACAAAACAGACCTGGAGCAATGTACTTTATGTTTCACAAAAATGTTAGGCTGAGGCAAATGTCTCCAATGAGATTGTGCTGAAAACTTTGCTAGAAACAACTGATCAAAGGGAGAGAGAGATAAAAGCACTTACTTTTTTGCTGAATTGGATGCAATAAAACTATCCAAATAAACCTGAAACTAAAATATGCTCTTTAAGAGCAAACAAAAAACACTTGCAAAATGTGCCCAAACAGAATGTAATGCAAGATCTAATGTGGTATGGTAAAACCCCTGCTTCCAAATAAGATCCTCAACCTTAGAGCACACACTTTATTGATGTACTGCCATTTTATCTGTGGGGTAGAAATCTGATGCAGAGGTCATGTAATGCCTTAAAGAGTTCTAAACTCACTCCAAGTACGATTCGAAACCAGCAATTTCACCATGAGACACAGGCACAATAACAAAGGACACAAAAGACTGTGACCATTAGGGTCTGTCGCCAATACCTCTATTGAAATCAGGTTTACACACACAACTCTCATTAGCTGGCCTCAATTACACTCACACGTCCAAACCAAACCAGAAATTCAAACAACTAAAATTACAAATGTGACACCCTATAGTCGAATTAGGTGCACAGGGAAAAAAAGATACCAATATTAAATCAATTATTTAAAAAAATTAACTAATACCGCACACTATCAATAGAAATGTATAATGTTAAATATGTATTAAATGCAACATTTCTTTCAAGCACATAAGGTAAAATTATTAGCCCTCCTGAGAAATACTTTTTTTCAAATATTTCAATATTTCAAATATTTCCCATGTGCAGTTTCCCAAGTGTTTAGATTTTAATAACTGTAACTTTGACTTTTTATTCAGTTCGTGGTCATTTTATTTGTAGCACTGTGAGCTATATCATCGTCTTGTTTTTTTAATACAAAGATGCCATTTTTATGCGTAAGTAACATCGTAAACAACGTAAACAACAGGTCTCCGGAAGAAATGGTGACATAAACAAATGAATAACTATTCATAATTCAACACTATTGGGTCGGTGGACTAAATATGTTCGATGGGATGTTGTTCTGAGGTCTCCTACTTTTCAAAATAAACCGTGATCTACAGCAATAAATGTGTATGTGTCTTGCTATTACGATGAAATGTACTTCATATCTAATAAGCGTTTTCTGTACAACTTCAGAACTTCAACTTCGTTGTAGCTTTAGACTGATGTATAGTTTGTCAAGATTACTCGTGTTCTTTTTGATGTAATCCTTATCGTAGACACTGAAATGTTCAAAAACAGAGCCCCAGTGCATCCATGTCCTGACGCTGGCAAACAAAGCAATATCATTTTCATTCAATATATTTTATTTTTATTCTGCACAAAGTCCTCATTCATTTCGTTTGGCTAGAATAAAAGCAGTTTTATTATTAATATATATTTTTAACAATTTAAAAAAGGTAAATATTATTAGCCACCTTTTTTCCAATTGGTTACAGAACAAACCATTCTTACCCAATTAACCTAACCTTGCCTAGTTAACCTAGTTAACCTTCGAACTAGTTAACCTAGTAAATTTTTTTAATTAAATTTAATTAAAACTTTGAATACCAGAACCTTTCAAAAGAAATGAGCTATTAAAAGTGTGTCTTTTAAATTTACATTTTAAAAATGTTTAAAAAGTCAACGTTTAAACATCACTTGGGAAATATTTAGAAAATAATTCATTTCACTGATATTAATAATTTGATAAGGGTAATTTGATAATGGCTGATAATTTGGACTTCAAAGTGTATATAATCAATGAATATCAAGCCACAATTCAACCAACGTGTGTAATAAACAACAAGTAATAATGCGATAAATAGCAACACTTTAAGGTAAGGAAAAAGAAGAGAATCTAGTTGAAAGCTTTTCTATCTGATTCTCAATTATGGAGGGTGCCTTCATAACACACAATGATACATAATGGGACTCCAAGCATTTGATTGGCTGCCCAAGCATTTGCATCTATTGCATTTAGTCTATTAGTCAAGATAACTGCAGAACATTTGAAAAATAATTTGAAAATATGTGTAATTAAAACAACAATTAACTGAGTGTCTTTTGTTATGCTGTGTTTTGAAGAAAAGTAAGTAGAGCACAAACCCTGTGCAGAGGGTCTGACGTTGCTCAGGGCGATGGTGCAGGTAAAGAGGATCCATAGAGCAAGAGCCATGCTGCGGACGAAGAGAAGGGTGGCAGGGGGGGGAGTGCGGTCAGCGGGCGCTCGAATGTGGGGCACTCCTTCCCTCACGCCCTCTCACTGATGGAGAACCTGCTGAAAAAGAGAACGAGAGAGACAAATGAGGAAGAGGGATCAATACTAATAGCAGGACCTAAATTCTTACTGTCGGCCTTTCCCTTCTGCGGCTCAATAAAAAAGCAGTAGTGCCCTGTAATTCTGTTCGGTCTGTCAAAGCGAGGCGACCGGCTATTGCTCCAACCAGAGCTGTGCTTTCTGGCTCTGCACGGCCCATTTCACGTCACACTTATTCAACGTAATTGAGAGAGGAGCTTTAGGCGCACACTTGGTGGTGGTCGGTTGGAGTTAGACAACTACAGCTGAAGGGCAGCCATGTTGTTCTTGCGCTAACATGGAAACAGCTGTTCTCTGGCAAACACTAATATTCTCTGTTGGTGTTCGCCAGTGGTTTAGTAGTGAGCAAGTAAACCAAAGCAAAACATAGGGTGCTGGAATATGAATTTGAGTTAATTGTTCAGGTTGAGGGCTTAAATGCGTGGATAGCATAATGCTAATTACCTTTTAAAGTGTCCAAATGCTGTTCGTTAAAAAGATAGTTCACCCACAAAAGGAAATGTCTGCCATCATTTAGTCACTCTTTAATTGTAAATCCTTTTTACTGTGTGGTTGATGGTACCCATTGACTTCCATTGGACTTATGAAAAACAAAGGGTAACAACCAGCATTTTCCAATATATCTTCATTTGTGTTCAACAGAAGACATGAATGAGGTAGAGTAAATAGTTAGGTAACTTTTATTTTTTTGGGTGTAAGGTCTAATATCTATGGTCATGGTAGAACAACCATCTGAAGAAAATCTGAGTAAAATTCATACAGGTGCACTGTTAAGCTGTCCTTTCTATCAAAGTAAGTTTTTGTGACAGTTTCAATAGTTCTCATGGCTACCACAATTATTCTGTGTTGCTATTTGGCAATAATTCAGTAGTAACAAAGTAAATGAAAGTAAAATATATGCTATGCTGTAAAAAGTGATTAGTTACTTTACTTTAAAAAAGTCAGTAAACCCATTGCCTTAAAAGCATCAAGTTGATTTTACTTAAAAATGTCAGTAAACCCATTGACTTAACATTATAATTATGCACAAAATTAGTTTACTTAATAGCTATAAGGTTTACTCTCTTTTTTAAAGTAAAGTCAACTAATTGCTTTTTACAGTGTAGGAGTTTAAATGGAATCCAAGTAAGGCAAGTAACATGCAAATGATTATAGAATTGCAATTAAGAGATACATCAACAGGTATTAAAGTAACCCATACAATTATAAAGTCATTTTATTTTTCTCCTTTGAGTCATATTTTGTCATGGTTGAGCAACCGTTTAAAGTGAAGCTGGATAAAATAGAATAAGAGTAGGTGCTGTGTGAAACTGTCCTTTCTGTCAAAGCGAGTTGCCTGCTGTTTCTCATACCAGATACACTTTTTCTGCGCGGCCCATTTTCAATTGCCCTTTTTCAAAATAACTAAGAGCAGCTCTGGACACATACAGTATTTGATGGCAGTCAGGTAATGTTAGATGACTACAGCTGAATGGTGGCCATTTTGTTCCTGCATTAATGTGGGAAAAGATGTTTGCTTGCTACCAGAAGTATTTTGTGTTGCTATTTGCCAATAATCTACTACTGACCAAACAAATGTAACAGGTTGCTGTGCAGGTAAACCTCGCTCCTCTGAACCCGAAAAGGTGCTCTAGTGGCAGACTCTAGGGCACAGGTGTTAAAGTCAGTTCCTGGAGGGCCGCAGCTCTGCACAGTTAGCTGGAACTAAACTCTGCAGGGCTGCGGCCCTCTAGGAATTGACTTTGACACCCCTGCGAGCAACCGACTCCCATACAAAGAATTGCCGATTCGACCCCAGCTCAGTGCGGGTTGGGTGGTGTAGGACCGGTGGGTTACAAAAACAAAACTAAAACATGTGCTGAAGGGATTCAAATACATCCAGACTGAGGCAAGAAACATGCGAATGATAGATTTTTCACAAGCTGTTAACATTACATAACGGTCTGCTAATAATTATTAAAGTAACTCATCCAATTTTGTTTTTGTAACACTTTTAAAGCAATATTTCTCAACTAATGGCTTATTGCCTTCCTATTAGTATGATATTGGTGTGACACTAGTTTAAGTAAAACTCACAGCATTTACTACTGGCTTATTATGAAGATATTAATTGTTATAAAGTATGTTATAAAGTACCTCTGTAATCCTACCCAATACCTAAATCCAACTGCTACCATACGAACTATTATTAAGCAGCTAATTAGTAGATTATTGAGCTGCAATGATAGTGTAAAATAAATAAAATGAATACCATAAAATAAAGTGTGACTGATATTGCCTGTTCATTTGTATTTACACAAGTACATATTCTGCATGATCTTATTCCACATTCCTAATCCTACCTTATGAGTAGTTAGGAGTTTATTGGGCTAAAAGTCATAGTAAATGGTTTGTTAATAGCAATAATTGTACCCTGTTTTTATGTCACAATGGAACAATTGTTTCAAGGCAATCAGCATAAAATGCAAACAATAGCACCCTGTAATTAATTCTGTAAGATTGCGCCAACAGTCACATTTTGTATCACGTTTACTCAAAATAACTTTCTGTTCGTGTTCTTGGCAAAAACTTGGCGGCATGCAGGTACAATTAGATGGCTAAAGCTGAACGGTGGCCACTGTCGTCTCCAATAACACATCAACAGCTGTTACCTGGCAAACGCTTCTGTGCAGTTACAAAATATTTCGATTTTTCTTCACCAAGTATGAGATTGTAATCAAGTAAACAAACAAGAAACATATGCTGTTTGGTGAATTTGAATACATTGTTTGGATATAGGACCAAAACTAGATATCTATGCAATTAATTCAAAACTAACATATCTAACTAACAATTGTAGAAAATACCTCTAGCACACTAAACACTGGTAGTGTGTAGTGTGCTAGTTGCATTTTCTGCCAAGTACCACTTTAAAATGGGTCAAAGCTCATTTTTGCTAATATAAATTGCTGTAAATTTACTAATAAACTAAAAAGTCAAACTAGGAATTTTAGAAAAGATCTTTTCCATATGTTGTACCACTTCAAAATGGGTCAAAACTCTTTTTTTGGAAATAAAAGTTGGTGTAAATTTACTAATAAACTAACATGTCTAACTAAGAATTGTAGAAAATACTACTAGTACAGTACACTACACACTACCAAAGTTCCACTTCAAAATGGGTCAAAACTCATTCTTGGTGATAGAAGTTGCGGTAAATTTACTAACAAACTAACTGTTTAACCTGTTTAACTTAGAATTGTAGAAAATACTACTAGCACACTAAACTACAATAGTACCACTCCAAAATGGGCCAAAACTCATTTTTGATAATAGAAGTTGGTGAAAATTTACCAATAAAGTAACAAGTATAACGAGGAATTGTAGAAATTACAATTTTCGAAGTCCATTGCACCTTTTTAATATGGGTCAAAACTCATATTTGGTAAAAGAAATTGCTGTAAATTTACTAATAAACTAACCAGTCAAACTAGGAATCGTAGAAAAGATAATTTCCACGTGTTGTACCCCTTCAAAATGGGTCAAAACTCATTTTTGGTAATAGAAGTTGCCGTAAATGTACTAATATTCTGTAAAGCCAGATGTCAACTGTTGCTCCAACCAGATCCACCTTTTCTTGCTCTTTACCGCTCATTTCACTTCATGCCTACTCAAACGGTCCTGACGCCGGTCAGGTGCAGTTAGATGGCTGGAGCTGAACGGCGGCCATTTTACGCCGCACTAACACCGCAACAGCTGTTCCCTGGCAAACTCTTCAGTTCCAGTCATTTCAGAGCCTGATTGGACGTGACGTGCTACATATGCATGGATGTGAACCTTCAGCACACCGCAGGACATGCAACACGCACACACAGAGAGTGGCCATTTTTCACTTTTAAATGAGAAAGAAATGCAAAGGTATAAAGAGGTATAATGACAGAGAGAAAGAGAGAGAGAGAGAGAGAGAGAGGTTTTTTTGAGGTTCAAAACACTTTTATTACAATATACTTCGGCTACACATTTACACAGTTATTAAACTTCAGAACATTAAAACAAGCTTTAAAATTGAAAACATAATTCGTCCTCAATAATTACACACACAGCCCCTTTAAGACAGCAAATTACTTTAAACTTTGCAGGATTCTTCATGACTTTATAATAATTAAAATCTATTAAAAAAAGGAAATATATAATTCCTAAATATTACACATAAATCATTGCACAAGCCATGATCAATCTTTTCCTTTCTCGTAGTATAAATTGCCATTTTGGCATGTCCTAAAATAAAATTAAACAACTGACACTGATGTTTTTGCCTTTTTAAATACTTAAAACCACATATAAAACTTTTCATTGAAAAACATT
>CAIGQW010054088.1:1633550-1655575 GCA_903798125.1 Danio choprae | reverse complement strand
GTGTGTGTTTGTAGGTATGAATATTTGAGAGTGTCGTGAGGTGGGCGGTGGCTGGATGTGATGAAACACGAGAGAGCGAGATGGAGAGGTTTGCCATGTGAATGGATGGAGGGTGGGCGGGGTCACGTGTGGGTGGAGAGGCGGGACTCTCCTGCAGCGGAGACAGATGCCACGCTGGTTAGACTTCATTTCCCACCGCCAAACAGCATGCCAACCTCCAGCGCTAGTGTGTGCGCACGCGACTGAGTGAACATCACAATCCGTCAACCCGCATCAGTCAAGATGTGCAGTCACACTTTCCTGACGTATCCCACCCATCCTCCTGTGCCACTTTGCTTTCTTTCTTTCACTGTTTTAGCTTGTTCTGAAACCTCTGCAGCAGGGTTCGCTCCCCACTGCAGCAAAAAAGAAAAGTCATGTGAGAAAGCGAGAGAAAGAGAGCGAGACGTGCGAGATGAAGAAAGAGCAGCGTGACATTTGGCTCAGTGTTGCATTATTGGCTGTGGCTGATGTGATCAGAAGAGATTACAGAAATACAATACTCACACAAATCACCTCTCCGCCTCTTCGTCTTACAGCTGTCTCTCTCACAGCCTCACGTGTGGGACGCCATGCCTTTATCACCATCGCTGGGACACTCATGGACTTCAATGTTTACTTTTTTCATCGTGAATCGTCTCTATACTAGACATTAGCTATGTTTCTGTCTACCTATTTGTATGCAGACTTTGGAATACCTTCATGGAAATGAGCATAAAAAACATCTGAGTAGGATAAACGTTTTATCCGATAAGAAAAAGTGCACATAAACTACAATGAAAACACATTTACTGCACATTAGATAGTTATGTGATTCAGTTTTAACAGATCATGTGATAACAAAAATGGGGGAAATGGGGCTGCATTAATGGACAAATCTGCAGACTGACCACATTGTAAAACATCTAAGATGTTGTTTTATTTATTCTAAAATCCCTTATCCAAAGTCCGTCATCGAAATGGTTTGGTATTCTTACATCTCAGAACTGTCTTGAGCGTCTGTGCTCCCAAAAAACATTCTCGCGCCTCTAAAATCCACCTTTTGTCTTTTAGGGCACAGATAATGCATTATATATAGCCCACCATGGCTTCTCCCACCACAGCAAATTTATTTTTTTTATATATTTGGTCTGTTAGTAAGTGCCGATTTTGTTCTCTTTGACTCATTGGATGAAAATGGTGCTTTATTCACAAGTGCGATATTCGATTTTGCAACCATGCAACCACAGACTTATTCTGGCCAAGATGTGCCCAATATTAAACAAAACCTTCACTGTTCTAAACTCAATAATCATTTTACTGTCTTCTGAAGGGATGATTAACTTACTTTTATTGAAACGAATTGAATCAACATTGAACTGTTCAAGCTGAATAACGAGACTACTGCTTTCTGTCGAGTTGAGCATAATTGATGAATTTTACAGTTATTGAAGTGAAGTGAATCAACCTTGACCTCATTTGAGCCGAATAATGACACTATTGACTTTTTTTTAGAGCTGCTGTACAACATCATTTGAATTTATCATTCAATCATGCCATCGATTTTCCTGTTTTGCTTTGAAATAAGCTGTATTGTGCAAATGGCTGTATATAATAAAGGCAACGTGATGTAACGTTCTAACATTGCTTTTAATGGTCACATTTCACATTAAAGGGGTAGTTCAACGGCAAAAGGACAATTCTGTCAACATTTAATCATTCTTAAACACAAAAGAAGATGTTTTGTGCAATCATTGACTTCCATAGTATTTGTTTTTCCAACTTTTCAGCTTTCTTCAAAATGTCTTCTTTTGTGTCCAACATAATCAAGCAGCTTATAAAGGTTTGGAACCACTTGAGGGTGAGTAAATAATGATTTCATCTAAACTATCAGTTTAAATGTACAGTAGGCCATGGCAGGACTCGTGTTAGTTGACCGAACTACCATTTGCCCTTCCAGGCTTCAGCTGCACAACCACAGAGAGTTCACTGAGCATTCATTATTCTTTGCAATTGTACATCTATGAATATGCCGTGCAAACATAAAAAAGTTTGCATTTATGTGATGTATGCTAAATTGTTATTGCAAATTTTGTGCTGATTTGCTAGCAAGATAATGTTTTCCAGCTGGCTCGCATTGACAGGGTTTTGTTAAATTAGTCACATCAGTAAAATTATGCGAGGAAACTACAAACCAATGAAGAATGTTCTGCATAGTATGCCATCGTTTGCAGCAAATGAGTGCTTGTGAATTTACGGAGCACTTTTATTTCTTTATATTAAGCACAGGAAAGTTGAAATGCAATGTCTTAATAGAAATAGCATCTATTATGTTTGAAGCAAATATTTTATATACACATATACTACTTTAACCTAATCCCAGACTAAAATGTAACTCAACAGACAGTGTTTCAACAGAGAAATAATCTAGCACTGGCTGATCTTAAAATACATCAGTGCCTTAGTTTTGCCTTAAGAAACCAGACCTAAATTTGTAGTTTTAAAATATTTAAATAATATCGTTAGGCATATGTGGCCAAAGAAATGGTATAAGGATATTGCATTAAATGAATAAATAAATAAGTAAATAATTATAAAAAAATAAGGTCACACTTTATTTTGATGATCTACAAGCCAACTAATTCTCATTAGATTATAAGTAGACTTTTAAGGTTGGAGTTAGGGTTAGTGTAAGTTAACATGTACTTGCAAAGTTTCTTATAGTCAGTTAAATGTCTGTTGAAGAAGCAGTATCAACAGATATTAAGCAGACAGTCTATTAATACTCAGATGGACCATCAAAATAAAGTGTTACCAAAACACTTATTCACACTCATACACTACGGACAATTTAGCTTACCCAATTCACCTGTACCGCATGTCTTTGGGATTGTGGGGGAAACCGGAGCACCTGGAGGAAACCCACACCAACACGGGGAAAACATGCAAACTCCACACAGAAACGTCAACTGACCCAGCCGGGGCTTGAACCAGCGACCTTCTTGCTGTGAGGCGATTGTGCTACCCACTGCGCCACCGTGCTGCCCTATTATTATTATTATATAAATACTACTCAACAGCAAAACAAATCATTGTTGCTAATGAAAAAATCATTTGTCATTGAAGTAATCTGCTTATTATTATTATTATTATTATTATTATTATTATTATTATTAGTAGTAGTAGTAGTAGTAGTAGTAGTAGTAGTAGTAGTAGTAGTAGTAGTAGTAGTGGTATTAACAATAATAATAATTATAATATACGTTCTAAACCGGTCCATCTGTAAATATCACCATAGTTGTTCTATAAATTGCACTTTATAACTTATATCTATATCCTGCACTTGCTGCTATTGCACTCCTGGTTAGACCTAAACTGCATTTTGTTGCCTTGTACATGTGTAATAAAGTTGAATCCCAAAAAATTAAATAAACATATATATATATATATATATATATATATATATATATATATATATATTATTATTATTATTATTATTAATACTAATAACAACCCAGACAAACTGATCCACATAACCAAATCATAAAAGTTCAAAAACACCAGCTAAGAATGGCTAATTTCATGCAGCTCTTGCCATTTCTATGTGCAATACGCAAACCACCCGATCCTTTCCCCTCACACCTGTGTCTTGTCCTGCTCTTCAGTGTTTGAATTTATTTGTTTTGCTTTCCTTGACCCTCTCCATCTCGCCCGCTGGGCTCCAGACCCTGTGTCCCCTCCTCCCTCTGCCCAGTCACCACTACCTATTGACTAATAATTACCATAATTAATTTGGCTAGTTATAAAACAAAAAAGCGAGTGCATGAGCAAGAGAGAGAGAGAGAGAGAGAGAGAGAGACAGAAAGGGGAATTTTAAAAGCTGAACGCGTTCCAATTTGGCACTGTAATGTATTCATTATTAATGAACGCTCTTATTTCCTGGTCTCTGTGTACTCGGTTGCACTTGGTCTGGCTGTGGAGGAAGGGGGAAGGGGCTTTACTGGCTGCCAAAGCCAGTTCCACATGCACCACTGTGTCCCTTGCACATTAATTCACTTATTGATCACATTTGGGGAAGAAAGTGGGGGGGGGAAATACAGCAGGGTAAATGGGGCCCACCGCATTCACAATGCAGATGGATGGTGCCTGTGATAGCTGGACGTGCACAACGGTTGCTCGAGCAACTTTGAGCATGTCTAGTGTATACAGATCCACACACACGCATATACACAGATGTGTTTAGAAAGAATCCATACAGCTCAAGTCATCTCTGAAAAGCAGCTCCGCTCCACATTCATTTCATCCGCAGCCCAGCAGGACCCAGGAACTGGATCCATATGCATCGATTCACACTTCGACAGCAGTTATTCACTTATCTGTTTACTCATTCATTCACTTATCCATTTCATCTGACTGCCAGGCCAGCAGTCCAGCTCAAAGTTTAGCCATTGATTCCTTCTAGATAGCTGCTTTTTTTTTTTGCACATCTTCTAAACAAGTGGACCCAAATAGAAGTGAATGTGGATTTATATCTGGTGGCATATGAATCTATTACACAATTAGCAGATGCTTTCTTATCCACTGCTTTCTCAGCATTGACACCTTTCTTTTCTTTTTTAATTCTTGATGTCATTTCTATTATCTATATTTTTTGTAATATTATTTATATATATATATGTGTGTGTGTGTGTGTGTGTGTGTGTGTGTGTGTGTGTGTGTGTGTAATATTATGCAAATATAACTTTCATAATAATTAATACAATTTAGCTTGTTATGTTATATACTGACAATATTTGAAAACACATAACTCATGACAGTACAGTAAACTGTCTGGTACGTTGGCTGAGAGAGCTAAACATACTGCAATTTAAGAAAACACATGCAATTACAAAAACCACAAGCAAATTAAGAAAAGATCTTCATTGGTTTGACGGCACACGTGCTGGAAACCCTCACAACGCAAACTAATTAAGAAAACACACTGCATTTTTCCACAACGCAAACAAATTATTAAAACATGCTGCATTTTCTCACAAAGCAAACCAATTACAAAAACGTCTGCATTTTCTCATAAAACTTGCAAATAGAATGGAACACAATGAAATTGTTTCAAGCGAACCCTAAAACGTGACGGACGCTGCTGCGACATGTTTAATGTGCTAGTGCTCAGTGAAGTTGTAGGTGATCTTTGAAAGGTGAGTTTTTTGTTTATTTTAACATCCTGATTCCCTTGTCTTTTTTATATTTTATTAGCCTAAATAACCATAACCTAAATAGCCGGGTCTGTCACGTTTTAGGGTCCCCTTGAAACATTTCTGTTGTGCAGTGTTGCAAGACTGGACGGTCTCCCACTCAATCGGGCGGTTTTAAATTTGATTGTGCGGGTAAAAAATGGCATAGGCGGGTTGACAAAATTTGGGCGGTTTTGAAACGTAAATGTTTTATGCAACTTATTTAACAAAACATAACTGTGTGCTCCTACTCCATTCAGTTAGTAGTGACCAGTGCATAGCACAAACCACGTGGCCCACCTACAAGGAAAGTTGTATCAAAATCTGACTCCCGGACAAATCTGACTCCCATTCGCGTGCATCACCCAGTGCCTGGAGTTAAACTCACATCAGTTTAACAATACACTTTTATCGATCATTTATTTCGCAATTGACAGTAAGAACAAACATAGAAGCGTTGTCTGATTGACAAGCAGCACCTAATGATGTTCAAAAGAATTTAAAACACCAAATGGGATGAATTCATACCCCATTTCGAAAGTAAAACATACTCTAATAGGTAATGATAGGTGTAATCTACACAACATTAAGTGCAGTGTGTGGATGAGAGGGCGCAGTGATTCGATGTGATCCGGTTATGTTGTGGTTCTGTGACTGCTGGTGTTGGTTGCTGTATGGTTAAAGATTATGACAGTTAAAGTAACTAGATTAATTTTGATTTAAATAAAGTAAAATTAAATTAAATATTAATCTAATATGTTGGGTTTTTTGTGAGTTTGGGCGAGAAAAAAAGAAAGAAAGAAAGAAAGAATTAATATATTTTTACATGCAATACAATAATCTTGTTTGTGTGTAATTGAGCAAGACTAAAGTCACAGTTTTTGTAGCATCTCCAGCAACGACATCCACGTTTTAAAATGTGACATTCAGTTTAAAAGTAGTTTAACTTAAAAAAAAAGCATGTCTCGTGAGCCCTGTGTTCTGCTTCATTCAGTTGCGCTCCATCGAGCTGCTTGTGAATGCAATACGTGATCCATTATTCTGAGCCCTGCGTTTGGCAGGCTGCTACTTAATAGAATGACCTGAAAAAAAGAGGAATATCACAAAAAAAGAAGAAACAAAAAAATCGTCCAATCAGATTACAGCGAATACTCAACGACAAATAGTGCAGGGGACAAATGAAGGAGCCGCGCACCTGCATCACATTACAGGAGCCCTGCCAAATAAACCGCCGTGCACAAAGAACAATGAGAAACAAAAATAATCAGAATTAGGGTCCCTGTAGAAATTACTAATCAGACACACATCGGCACTGCGCACACACATACATGCACATGCAAACGCAGACACACACACACATGCTGCGGCGTGTAAAGCGTCATGGTGTCTGGGTGGCAGACAGGCTTTGGAGACAGCAACGGTGAAAATTTAATTCCATTTAAGCCTAATCCCATTTACAAACTCTGCCGAATCCCACTGCTATTGTGACAGTCAGGCAAATCTGTCTCAATTGTTACATTGCGGGAATCAATGGAGAAACCGGATAGCATGTAAATAATGGAGCACGGAGCCTGGGAGGGCAGAAGGAGCCGTAGGGTCAGACGAGAGCGCTTTAGCGGGAGCGCTGGAGAGGATAAATGAGACCAGACGCAGACAAGAAAAGGTCTGGGAATCCGTTTCATTTTAATAAAAAATACTGGAAGCAAATGATACATGACGTTTGCGTCTGTTAATGCTTCTCGAGCGCCTGTTTTCCTCTATGAGAATTGATGTTTGTATGGGAAAACGTAATCGCAGTGAACAAATGACGGTTTTATGACGTTTTATGAAGCCTTGGACTAAACAATTAAAGATATATAATTAAAAAAGAAAGGTATTTGTTTTTATAATTTAAAAATTACAACACATTTGACTTGCAGAATGTAAAATGGCTGATTTTTATTTTTTTACACTTTTTAAATAATTACTAAAATTATTTACAAATGTGTCTGAAGTCAAAACAACTGAACAAACTAATTATTTACAGGCACATTTGAAACAAAATTTCATTGTAATGCTTCTTGTCCAAACTATTTGTTTAAAATGTGTTGAAAAAACACAATTCTGACATTTCTTTGGGACAACTTAAGTGTTTTATGTTCATTCTTTCATTCACTAATTTTCCTTCGGCTTAGTCCCTTATTCATCAGGGGTTGCCACAGCGGAATGAACTGCCAACTTATCCAGCATGTTTTACGCTGCGGATGCCCTTCCAGCCACAACCCAGTACTGAGAAACACCCATACACTCTGCCATTCAGACACACTCATACTCTACGGCCAAGTTAATTCATCCATTTCACCTATAGCGCATGTCTTTGGACTGTAGGGGAAACCAGAGCACCCGGATGAAACCCATGCGAACATGAGGAAAACATGCAAGCTCCACACAGAAATGCCAACTGGCCCAGCCGGGACTCAAACCAGTGACCTTTTTGCTGTAAGGCAACAGTGCTAACCCCTGAGCCTCCGTGCCACCCCATGTTTTAAGTTCAATTCACTTGAATTTGTAAAAATGATTAAAGCAACTTAATTTGATTAGTGTTAGGATAACATTAAGTAACATTAGGCACAGTAACAGCAATTTGTATTTTTTTGTTTAGTTAATATTGTATTTTTAAGTATATTTGTAAGGAGTAATTGGCAACGGGTCTTTAAAATATTAGAATTCTTTTTTTGCTGGTGCATTATATTCTAATAATAATATTCTAACGAGTTAATTATTCTGTTCATACTACAGTTACCACACTTCAAGACAGTGTTCGGATGTTGTATTTCATGACGTTTGTCAGGTTTTTGTCCTCAAAAGTTGTAGGCTGTAAAATAGTTGAATTAGTTTAGCATAGTCATATGGAACTCTTATGGTTTAGCTTTTACCAATAATAATTTATCAATCAAATATAATTGAATTTAATATATTTTATATACATACAAATTATTTAGGAGTTTGCATGTTCTCCCTATGTTTGCGTGGGTTTCCTCCGGGTGCTCCGGTTTCCCCCACAGTCCAAAGACATGCACTATAGGTGAATTGGGTAAGCTAAATTGACCGTAGTGTATGTGTGTGAATGAGTGTGTGGGTGTTTCTTAGTGGAGGGTTCCAGCTGGAAGGGCATCGGCTGCGTAAAACATATGCTAGATAATTTGGCGGTTCATTCCTCTGTGGTGAACACTGATTAATAAAGGGACTAAGCCAAAAAGAAAATGAATGAATGAATAAATGAATGAATGAATAACAATAATTTATTAAAACAATTATCAACTGAAATTATTCAACCTTTAAAGGTTCTTCACAGCCAATCAGAATCAACCATCCACTCTGTAATACTCAAACAAGTACAGTTCAGTACAAAAACCACACTGAATTATACAAACTTATTTTTGTGTATTTTGTAGTCTCCTAATGTTTATTATTATTATTATTATTATTATTATTATTATTATTATTATTATTATTATTATTGCTATTACAATAAGCTCACAAAATCTGTTACATTTTTAAATATATAATTATTAAATAAATGGACTGGTCAACTAATGGTCGATTAAAGTCTTTCTATGTTTCTGCACAAGGCACTGAGATCCATATGACCCTACATTAGACAAGCCTTTGGAGGAATTACGAAGGTAGTGGTTAAAGAACTAAAACTGTTAAGTGGATCTAAAAATTCCTTACGAATCCCATCCCGAGAGAGAATTATGACAGGAAAGGTCAGTAATCCCTCCTAATCATGTGGGAACCGCTGTTAATACTTGACCGACATATCGAAACAGAGAAGAGGTGATGACGGAGGTAGTTTTTCGATGTCTGTCCGGCACCAGGACAGGCTGTGGAAGGGTGTCCGAGTCATCCAGGCTCAGTGGGCGTCAGGGAGCGAGGCGGGCGTTTTATTGCCCCGTGGGGACTAGACTGTGGGGAAAAGAATAAATTGTCTTCCCCCTCCATAGTAACAGCTCTTCGCTAATAGAGGACTGGCAGACATTGAGCCTTTTCCCCGGTGAGAATAAATACTCTCATCTGCTACAAAATGGTTCCCACTTAAGGGAAGCCAAGTATTCTCCTCAAAATATTATCATTAGGACTATCGTTTAATGGAGTTGCATTTGGGCCTTAATTTCAACCAAGACTTCCATTGTGTATTAATTTTACACTTTTTTTTTACAACAGTTTATCTTTCAGGCATGGGTAATTGCTAGCTTTTCCTAACATAATTCTTTCATCGCACAGAAACCTACATTATTAATATAAAATGGTACACTTCTATTGGCATAAGCTAGCATGCAGAAAACATCTACAGTGCTCAGCATTTATGGCCTTGAGATCAAATCAGAGTAGCTAGAAAATAAAGAAGGAAAATTATGACACTTTTATGATATCTGAACTAATAAACAGTCTGAAATAAATAAATTCCATGTTATTGGTAAAGATAACAGTATGCAACGAAATGTAAAACATATATATAGATATATTTGGTAGAATGGTAAACCAGGATTTACCATTAAAGCTAATTTGGGAAAATGGTCGCATTATGGGCAAAGCCTATTGAAGGCAAGCCTGAAATATTTAGCATAAGCATAACAGCTAATGCTAATCCTGCCACTATAGTAGTTTACATAGGGAACTAGAATAAAAGCCACTATGTGACATTAAAGGTTTTGCAATGCTAAGTAATGCAGACATTTTCATCTCCCCCCGAGTACGAAAATCACTGTTATGTACATGTGTATTACAGTCTATAGTACAGTGGCTGAGAGAGATCAAACATAATGCAAGGGCAAGGTTAAGAAAACAAATAAATATACAGTAGATACACAATAACGTCCTGGTTACGTATGTAACCCATGTTCCCCGAATAGGGAATGGAGACGTGTGTCTGGAACCAGACATATGGGAGTACGCCAGCGACCAATCACTCTGAAGAGTAAGAAAACGGGCCAATGAACGCCAAATGAATTGGCAGAGCTCAGCTCCACAGCTGATACTGATTAGTCATTAGCGCCTATATCAGTGCCTGCTGAGGAGCGAGCATTTAGAATTTGCCTGCTGAAGAGACGATCACTCATTTAACAGCTGGAGACTCAGCTGCTGTGGCAGTGGAGACACACGTCTCCGTTCCCTATTCAGGGAACTTGGGTTATGTACGTAACCAGGATGTTCCCCATTAAGGGAACTGCAACGTGTGTCTGGAACCAGACAGGAGAGTGTATGGAAAACGCCACAGCAGCTAAGCTCGTCACGCTCCTGATGTGAAATTTGCCAAGCATAGCGTGATCGCACAAGCATCACCAAGAGCGCAACCTTCCAATGTCCCCTAGGCCCTTTAATTACCATTAAATGGGAATAATTAGAAAATTTAGATCGGGGGACATAATGTGCTTTTACCTAGCTATATATACATATATATATATATACATATATAGTTCACATTTATCGAAGTTATTCAAGAAAAAATATGCTTAAGAATCATGAATCACGAAATTAAAAGAAAGCTGTGAGCCTAAAAATGTCTAATGTAATTTAGCTATCTTGTCATATCATCAGCCGTGCTCTCATAAAGCAGATGCAGTTGAAAAGGACAAAAAAGACATTCTGGAAAAAAAGAAAAACATCCCACTCTTTTGGTCTCCTGATTTCCATTCCCTTCACATCTTACTTCGAATTCATGTCTCATTTCACATGCGCTTCACGTTCGGCCTCGCACTCAAATTCACCCAATTTTGCATGCCGCGGCCATCGCGGGGTCATTGTGGTTAGGGCTGACACTCCCTGTCAACACTCCCATCACTAACCTCCATTACTTGCCCACTTGCTCTCCCTTTGCTTCCTCGCTCGCTCGCTTGCTCATTTCTCTCCCTCTGTCCTTCCCTCGTTCGCTCGTACTCTTTAAAATGGGCATTCTCTGTCCCGCCATCTCGTTAATCGACACAATCATTCACCTTACTGCCTTGCTACTGCTCCGTAACTCCACACCGGCACTCTGCGTGTGTGCGGCTCTCTCCGCTCCAATGAAAGATTTACGAGGACGTTTAAGTGTTAATCAGCTTGTCATTCATTCAGCCAAAATTAGAGCCCAGATAAATAAAGGCTAAAAGCCTTGTTGGCTGGTATGGTGTGTGTGTGTGTGTGTATGTGTGTGTTCTTAGGTGACACAGTACTGGGTTCTAAGCAAACAGAGATCGATCGCGGCACCTCTGGGGTCCCCTGCAACTTGGAAGTGAGAGAAAGCTTATCGCTCAATATCATTCTGAAGACAGCTTCCTCCTGCCTTTAACCCTCACACGGCTCTTTCCTGTGAGCCGCCGCTTAAGCTTCCAATATCTGACATGCAAGTCCAGTAATGACTGGCTCATCATTCCCTGTGGCCTCACCTGTGCTGCAAGTTCTGACCTCCTCTAAAAATCCATCCACTCTGTAATACTCAAACAAGGATATCCGCTCGCATACTCATTCATCTAAAAGTGCACTTGCTCAGCTGATGGATTTTTTTTTCCAGAATGGTGTTCGGGGACCTCCAGGGTCATTGTAAATGTTTGGCCACATTTACAATTTTTAATTTGTTGCAAAATTTGGTAGGAAAAAAAAAATCTGTGTTAAATATAAATGTATCATGCACCACTTCCATCTTTTTGTTGGTCAGCAAGAAATTGTTGACCCTGGTATGAAATTTTGTACTGTGTGGACATATCTTTACATGTTACTAGGAGTGGGAGAACAAAAAAAAATAATTTCATTGATGCATTCTAATTCTGAATCGATTCTCAAAAGTTCAGAATGAATTCAGTATTCAAATTAAGTTGCGACAGTGTTGGCCTAGACACAGTAAAATAATGAGCATTGACAGGTACATGTATGTATGCTGCCAAATTTGCTACAAAGATGGACAAACTTTAGATGGACAATATTTTAAAGTCATAGTGTAGTGCTTCTTCTGCGAACAGCTTCAAGATACTTCAGATTCCTGCCATGCCAGAAAGTGATGAGGTGTTTTAAAATAAGCTTTGTAGATATTTCCTTGTAGTAATGTAATGTAAATATAAGGCTCTCTTTTTGAGGGAATGGGAACTGTTTGTTCTTTACACTAGCACTTTGTTTTCAATGTTGCACTCTTGTTCATCTTGAATATAACTTGTTAATAAAATGAATCATTTTTAAGATGGCAGTCATGTCAAACATAGATCCCAAAGATAAACAAAAGCGTAACAACTCCAATTCTGGTTAAAATGTAGAGTTGGAAAGATGAATTTGTACATCCGTAGAAATAGAAACAAAAAATTTAGGTCAAGAATCTTTTTGAAATTGGATCGTGACATCCAAAATCGAAATTGTATCAGATTGTGAAGTCCTTAAAGATTCACACCCCTAGCAGTTTTTGGTGAAAATTTCATAATCAACGAAAAATTACATGTATTTTAAGGTGGTTACCTAAAAGGCTAATATTTTAGGAAGGAAACCATTTTCAAGAGAATCACCCTGCTGTATATGTAAATTATTGGCGTAAGAATGTATAGAAGACCTCTGTGTCAGCTGGTGCACAACCCCAGAAAGCATGTGATTTGAAATCTGCCCCAAACCATTCACTTGTGACTATCCTGAGCTGTGAAGTGAAATAAAGAACACAAGTCCATTGCACAGTTTTAAGAGTCCTCCAAATAGCAGGAAATATCTTCAAGAATGCTTTCAATTCATATGTCAGGTTCTCTAGTCTGTTTGTTTTTTGTTTGTTTTTTGTTTTTATTTTTCCATACAGGGTATAGTTCTAACATCTACCAGCTATATTTATCTATATCTATCTATCATACTAACTAATAAAATCTTGTCCCTTTGGTTTCACATAAATGCAGTGCACTTTTAAGGCTGGCAAATGCCTGATTGAGGGTTATAAGCCTGACAGCACTCACAGCCCTACGCTTTGCCCCAACCCAAAGACACAAACTCAAGGTCCAATCAAACGCATCCAACACCTCCACCTCCAAGTCTCCCACTCTTCCTCTCCAGCTCATATCCACTTCTCGCCTCTATCCGTTGTCTGTTATCTCTCCTGGCTGCGGTTGACTACAAAAAACCCACCTTTCTATTGCCACTCCTTCCCCTGCCTTTGATTTTCTGTCCATCAAGGGGGCGTGGATTAGTGCTCTCTTGTTTATCTGCTCGTCTGTTTTATCTATCTATCAGCAAGCCCTCCGATGGGCGGCTGCGGCCTCCGCTAAGCATTAATCCTGTATCAGCCCGGCGCCCATCCATCAGCCGGCTGTCTATCACGTCAGATCCATCATCCGCCCATCTGTCTCCCACGTGAACTGCCGGATGAAGGGATAGAGTGAGAAAAGTGCGGGACTGAGATGAAACAGAGGATGCGAAAGGGGTGGAGATGGGTTCTGCTACACCAGCCTGCCTTCCCCCACCCACCCCCATGCAACCGAGCACGTACAGCGAGCTTTGCATGTCCCGACATGCTTATTACCTCCTCGGTTTGTTCCTCTGTAATTTGTTTGTTTGTTTGTTTTTCCTTTCGCTTGCTTGTTAATTCTAGCCAATGGGAAAGGCGCCAGCAGAGGGAAAAGCTCAGGATGGGTCATAAATCCCATCAAGCCCTGGTGCAGCTGGAATCTGCCTCCCCTTCCCCCTTTCCCCCTCCAGCGAGGAGGGATTCAGTACAAAAGCTTACTGCCCTGAAAAAGGCTCGATATCTGGGTGCGCATAGGTCAGGTTGATTGCTATTTATACGCAAGGACGTTTAAGTGCAGAGGAAGAGGAATCTAAGAACACATGCTGGGTGGGTCTACGCACCACTGCATTGATGCACAGGTGCAAAGACGGGCAGATGTGTGCATGCCCGAAAGGAAAGGTGACTGTGAGAGGAGGGTAAAAAGTCTCACTACAATAAAAAAATCTGATTTATCATAATATTAGTAATAAAACCTATACTTTGTCTGTGCAATGAGTTATTATTACAGTAGCATGTATGTGATAAATTTGCTTGTTTAAGCCTGTTACTTATAGATTACTTACGTTTTTGACTCTAAAAGGACTCTGAATTCACTTCATAACACCAGTGTTTGAAATAACTAATTTGTGTGAAGAAGAAAAACCACTAAAGAAGAAATCATACTATTGTATAGGATTCAATACAGTGATAAAGGCTAGGTCAATTAGCTTATGCTTATAAAATACACAGGATGACTTGAAGAACACAAATAATCCATATATTGCCACAAAGTGTTCATGTTTGGTCCATTTGTCTGGTCCTTTATCCTCTTTGCTGTCCTGCAGTGAAAGCTAACCATAGCTAACATCTTTTCTTCAGTGACATATATGTGGAGATATGCATGAGGGCGCCATCTACCACCCAGTATGAATGAAGCAGAAATAGCATTTCAATGTATGCTTGAGATCCAGAACTGTCCCCATTGTCCTGTAAAGTTAATTTCTAACCAGCTTCAGAAGTCTGCTTGTTTATTTTACATGATGCCAAAAATCTTGATTAGCTGCTTCCATGTTTTTGGTTGAACTCTGCAGAATGGTGGGCATACAGGACCTTTTTTTTATTACATATAAAATAATAATAATAAAAATAATTCAATGTTTTTTTTTCTAAAGATACAGGACTTGTGTGATATAATTTTGTGATTTCATTTTAAGTCCATATCACTCATTCCTATAATGATTTGTAGAATGAATCTTCACAAAGCTTCAGGCTTCCATGCCGTTGACCTTGTCGGACATCACTAGGGACCCGATGGCACCTTCAACCAGGGACATACCAGCCTCAGCTTCTAAGCACTTGGAAAAAAAAAAAAAAACAAGCATCTCCAAACAAATGTGTCTCTTCCACAAATGAATGAGAGCAGACAGCTGTCAGGAGCAATCCATATCCATCCTCAGTTAAGCAAAGCTAATTAGTTCCACAACTGGGTTTCCCGTCCCACTCAGAGACGTGCAGTCTGACAGAGCTCCCTATACGGGACTGGGATCAGTGACTCATGTGTCAGCCCATTTTACGGCAAAATCTGCACGCACACACGAAATGGTGCCGTTTGACTTGTGCCCGTGTGTGTGTTTGCGCATATGTGTGTGTTTGCCGTTTAGTAGAGGGTGATTATACAAGTGTGAAGGTGCCTCGCTCTAAATTGGTTGCCTCTAAAATAGAAAAGATTGCAGTGTTTAACAGATGCAATCACCAATCAAGGTTGGCACAAACACACACACACACACACACACCTACACACTCATTTACATGAGCACACCCACCTACACATGAGTGCGCAACATCACGCTCGAAGAATCAATTCCTTTTTAGACAAATAACAGAATAAAGAGTGCGGATACCCCGATCGATATTGTACCTTCAAAGCATTAGAGTTCATCACCATGTCGAGCTCTGCATAGCTGCGCGACCCTCTGTTTAAGCTGAAACTACATTAATTCAGACGATCAATATAAGCAATCTTTGGGAGAAATCAAGCTGCTGTGAAAACAAGAATCCATGGGAAAAGAAGGATGACTCATTTTAACAAAAAAATGTGGAGTTACTTAAGTGTTTTATTTTGCACCTGGGAGCCAGCCGAGACCATGACTGGGTGTGTGTATATATATATATATAAAGACATTGCAAATCCACTGAAAATCATATGTGTTCCTTCTAACTGGAAGATTGTATTTGTCATTCAGTTAATTCCGATCTGAATAAAGCTTAGGCAAAAAATTCTCTAAAAACTGTAATTTGTTGCATCAAGTGCCAAGACTTGTTTAGCACACCAACCCACTGCCACCAATTTGATGAAAGGAAAAAAAAATTGTAGGTCACACTGACCTGCACTAGATTCAATGTTAAATCACTAAAATAAACTGCATAACACATAAAAATAAAACCACATCAGTTTAACAGAAAATAGTTTAGAATTTAGAACTTATTCTCAAAAAATACATATAAATAAATATCTTTAACTAAACAGATATGTAAAATTACTTGTTCTGTGTTGTGTCATCTGTGTGTGAAGCTCAAACTGTTGCATAATGGTGTTAGCAATATTAAGATTTACATTCAATTTCCTTTAATCATTAATTTCATTCATTTTCTTTTCGGCTTAGTCTCTTTATTAATCTGGGGTCGACACAGTGGAATGAACCACCAACGTATCCAGCATATGTTTTACGCAGCGGATGCCCTTCCAACTGCAACCCATCACTGGGAAACATCCATTCATACACAAACACCACAGACAATTTAGCTTACCCAATTCACCTATAGCGCATGTCTTTGGAAACCCAGAGTACCCGGAGGAAACCCACGTGAACACAGGGAGAACATGGAAACTCCACACAGAAATGCCAACTGACCCGGGTACTGAAGCTAAGCAGGGCTGCACCGGGTCAGTACCTGCATGGGAGACCACATGGGAAAGCTAGGTTGTTGTCGAAAGTGGTGCTAGTGGGGCCAGCAGGGAGCACTCAACCTGCGGTCTGTGTGGGTCCTAAAAAAATAGGGGTTTAATCCCGATATCCTGGCCAAATTTTCCCACTGGCCTCTGTCCATCATGGCCTCCTAACCATCCCCATTCCCAGAGCTTCATCATTCTGTCTCCTCCCCACCAATCAGCTAGTGTGTGGTGACCAACAAATATGAAGGTTCATGTAATTTAACATAAACTGTGTTAGAAAACAGTATAACCAAAATATTTATTAAAAAAATATAATTCAATCTTAATATATCAACCTTTTTTACAGGTAAGTTTCAAATATGTGTGTTTTTTAATGTGACCGTTATTTTGAATGCGCCACTTAAAACTTAACACACAGTCATGATAGTTTTATTATATGACACAACACAGCCTCAATAATGTAACTATATATTGCTTATTGTTTCATTTTTTCCCTTTTCTGCAAACATTGATAGATGTCCTCATTATATTGTGAAATATCTAATATTCTGATTATCAAATGTGTGTAAGAACATATACCGTTGTTAAAACTAGAGACCTGCACTCCAGCAGGGGTACAGCGGGACCCGTGGGACCAAGTGTGGCATGGGACAAGATTTGATGGATGAATGCGGGTGCGGACAGTAAAGTCCTCGTGTGTGCGGGAGAATGCAGTTATTTTTGGGACTCCCACACAATTCAAAAACATTTTAATGTATTTACTTAAAGCAAATACTCTGTTATTGATCTAGTTAATTAAGTTTATTTAAATTAATTTGCCTAAATATTGAAAATGTAAAATGTTTTTGATAATTGAGAAATAAGGAAAACGTATGTTCAATGTTTGGGGAAAAAAGGCTTTCTCACATTCTGAGACAGTATTAGGCCTAATGCTTTTCTGTTTAACCACATGAAAAATTTACATTTATTATTATTATTATTATTATTATTATTATTATTATTATTATTATTATAAAGTTTTATTATTATTATTATCATCATCATTATTATTATTATTATGTTTCATTGCAAAATGATTAGCCTAACTGTTCTGGCAGTATTTCTATGTTCTGAAAAGCTCCTTGTTCGTGTCATCATTCCGATTAATTCAACTTGCATAAAACAAAACATAATTGTATATTTTCCATCTCTTTTTTGTTTATACTCAAAAGGGAAGCAAGTAAAACAAATAACAGAGTAGCGAGAAGCAGCAGTGAAAATAAAAGTACTTATATGTTTAATAATGGTTATTTGTTGGAAAACACAAAAAAATTGTGATTTATGACAAGTGTCTTGCACATCTTTTTTTCTGGCTCAGTATGAGCCATTATGAGAAAGCAGATTTGAATTTAGCAGCTGATTATGTGATGCACTGAGTGTTTTAATCGCACCAGTGTGATCTTGGGCTCCAAGGACCAGCCAAGACTAATCACACCAGCATAATCGTACAAATGTCAAAGGGTTACATTTTAGCTGGAATTTCAGCAGCCATTACTCCAGTAATCAGTGTCACTTCATTCTTAATAAATGAATCTATGGTCCCACTTTATATTAAGTGGCCTTAACTAATACTTAGTTCATCATTAATGTACTTAGTCTGGCATTAATCATTTGTTACATTGTACTTATAGTGTAAATACGTGTTTTTATATTGTACTTATGCTTGATTAAATAGATGCATGTAATTACATTGTAATTAATTTCTTTAATTATATTTGTAATCACAATGTTGACCATCCCTTACACCTTAAACAATTCCCGTAAACTGACCCATTCCACCAAACCTGTCACTAACTTTACCCTCAATAAAACCAGAAGTGTTCTGCAGTACATTATGAACACAGTAAGTACATTGTATTTATTTTTTGTACATGTAGTTAAGGCCACTTAATATAAAGTGGGACCGAATCTAAAAAAAAAACGATTTAGTTCACATCCAATATATACATTCATTTAAATAATATTTCAAATTCTTAACTGAAATATCATAATGTGATTAATTATTATATTCTAAGTTTAATAGCATCATTCTAGAAGAAACCATTCATATACACAACTAAAACAAAACCTGTGTCTGATTCATATGTCTGCACACAAGTCTTACCTCTGGTGGATCGTTAAATACTGTGGTCTACACCAGCTATAATGAGGTCAACAGCATCTTTAACATCTGACGGCATATCGGTCTGGAGTTTGAGCACTAGGGTTGACACTGGATTGCGACAGCATGTAAACTGCATGGATATTAGCCCTGTGCGTGGACTGTTGGGTATTGCTATTGTGGTGTTGATTTTGCATAGGTCAGCAGGTACTTTGCTGCGGGGCAACAACTGCACTTTGATTGGACCACGCACTCATTATGGGATGTGCAGCCATTAAGACATGCTTGCTTGGTCTGTTCACAACTAGTGATGATGCAATGTTTACACATAACAGGATGGTCTATTAACAATGGTATGGATCAAACAGGCATCCACTCTTATGTTAAATTGCTTTCTTTTTAAATGACATTGCTGCACAATATATTGTTTCAGCACATTGCAGGATTATAGATTATAGACACCACAGTTTAGAACATGTGATTTGTGGAGTGATTTGTCATTTCAAATATAATATGGTGAAAGGTATCACTTGGATGTGTTTTTAAAGGGGTAGTTCAGCCAGAACTGGAAATGATGCCATCAATTACTTGTTCAAAACCTATTTGAATTTCTTTCTTCTGTGGAACACAAAATAAGATATTTTGGTCAATGATGGTTTTCTGCGACCCATTGACTTCCATAGTATTTTGTTTTTCCTACTATCGAAGTCGATGGGTGCCAGCTACCAGCACTCTTCAAAATTTTAACCCAGGCTCATTCTGAAAATGTACCGGTATATACATGTCTGGAGAGTGCAAAATATGTCCCAGGAGATACTTTTTTTTGCAGTTTTTGTTTTTCGACGTGTGCGCTTTTTGGGATCTCAAATTTTTCTCGCGAGTGCCAGTTTGCTTGTTTATTTTATTTTTTTGGCTGCTGTTTTTGTCTTACCCGCTTTCTGAAACCGTTCTTCACCGGACTCAAACCCTGCCATCGTGGTGAACTCCTCTCTGCATCTTAAGTCCGCCGACGTATATGGCGAGCTACTGGACAAACTGGTAACAACAGAAAAGCTGTCCTTACGAAAGTAACGGTCAGCTGGTAAGCGTGAAAAGGAACATCGTCATACCTCCCTGTAGCGGTCGTTTTAAAGATGAAATGCAGCCATACGATTTCTGGCAACCAGAAATGTGTACAGGGCTATGTTTTCAGAATGAGTCTATGTGGCAAAATATATGCTTTTTTGTTCAACAGAAGAAAGAAACTCGTAAAGGTTTAAAACCACGCGTAGGAGAGTAAATGATTACCTCATTTTAATTTTTGGGTAAACTATCCCTTTAAGGCCTATGACTTCTGTATGTAAGCATTTCAAGAAAGTTGAATGCATTCAGACACAAGAAATGATAACTCTTTAGCTTTAACATGAACAATTTATTGTATTTAATTATTCACATGATAACTGATAATTAATTCACATGCAGTGTTATTTTTACATTTGATTATCCAGTTCCTGAATACTGTAATACTGAATACTCCCCAGAAAACAATAAACCATTGTTTATTTGTATTCATTGTTTACACCGTAGACATTTATCTGCCTTTTTTAAGTAATTGTAGCTTACATCAATTAACTGACTTAAAAAAAATTGAGTTGACACCTAATTAAGTTACTAAAATGGGATAAAGTAACATAAAAAAACATCTTTTACAATCTTTTATTTACAATATTTTACAGTGTATGCTTGTGATTTGCTTAGTATATTTTAGATGACATTAAAGATTGAAAATGATAACATATTGCTGGAAATGCTTTTAAGAGTGCGCGTTTATGAATATACCGCCTTGTTTGTTCCAAATCTGCTTGTGTTAAAAGTAATGTCAGCGTCGTAGTTTGACACTCACAGTGAACCACATAATCTGCTGCCATTAGCCGCCCAGCTGCTTCAGCCATTGCATGTGAATTTCCACTGTCACTCTGCTGTGCGGTGAACATTATTTTTTTTTGCTCTACTTATGATGAATATACAGTAGTAGACAGATGCGACAGAAGCGCAGGCACATTTGTTTTGCTGTAAAGTGATGTGCGCTAGTGGGGATGTTACACAGTTTTCAATCATATTCGCTTCAGTGTTGTGTTCAGCTCAGATGCTCTTAGCACTCCCTTACAGGCATTGGGATACCATTGTATGCCGCTGATGGAAATGCCACATGCAGAATAATCTACAGTATATTTGAGGAGTGGGGAAATCTGCATCATTTGTAATCCAGCAATTGCAGCTGTACTGTATGTATAGCTTTTCTAAATGTTTCCAGGCAACTTTTTTCTGGATGTTTCATAGAAACCATAGTAATAGTGATTACTTGTTGCTATAATGGTCTTACTTTCAAATACTACTATTTAGTTGTGTTTATTACAGTGCATTACTATAAGATGGCTGTGGTGTGTAAAGCAACAATTACTGTCAAAATGGTAGCGAAGTATAAAAAGGTGGTTTTGTACATATACGAAGTGCTTCAAGAAGAATGTAATGCAAAGTTTCCTAAATATAGTAAATATAGAAAATCTAATGCTAGATTATGTTACGTCAATGGAAAGCCCATAATGAAGCTTTGCTGTTCATTGACTCACATTGGGGCCATTCAAAATGATGTTTATATTTGTCTTCAGTTGAAACTGCGATCTTTGGTGATTCATTATAGGCAATTCAACATCTACCGCCACTGTAAGTGTGAAAAACGCATAATTACAAATGTAATCAACGGTTGTTGGATTAAAGATGCTAATGTTGCAAACAATGTTCAGTTGCTTGCAGAGTATCAACAGGAGCCAATTATGTTTTCCCTGTAAGTTTTTTGTTTCACTCTCAAAGTCCCGGTAACCAATGGCTTGCACTTTATGAATTACCAAGCATTGCGATTTCAGCTAAAATATTCATTAATCTGAATAAAAAGTTAATATTAATATTAATTAACTGAATAAAAAGTGAGAAAATTAATAGAAAAGTAAACATTTTGGGTGAACTTTTGATTTACAAGTGAATTAAATTTACAATATTAGTTTATTAATGATCTGTAAAGTTTGTCTGCGTCTTTCCCTAGCTAACAAGGAACATTCTCAGAACATTCAGTAACTTTCCTAAAATGTTGTGTGAATGTTAGCATGTAATGTTAATAAAATAGAACACTAACATAGTATGGACGGAATGTTCTCATAGCATTAAATAGTGTTCTGAGAACAT
>CAIGQW010054088.1:1603324-1613550 GCA_903798125.1 Danio choprae | reverse complement strand
AATAATAATAATAATAATAATAATAATAATAATAATAATAATAATAAAGTATAAGGACAATAATAATAATAATAATAATAATAATAATAATAATAATAATCCATCGATCAACTACATTTATTATGTAACCGAATAGCTTAATTGCTTTAAAAATAACAGATTTATTCACTTTTGTTAAAAGTAAATTCAACTTAACGCTTTTTGCAGTGTGTGTGTGTGTGTGTGTGTGTGTCCTCATACTACAGCATTCCCAAAGAGATAAATTGGGAAAACCAATCCATGTGAAGTAAATTTACTGCAATTGGTAAAAAACATGTCAAATACTGTGATTTGTTCAATCATAGTCTTGCGATTTTGGCTGTAAAAGGTGATGCCTCAGACTGCTGCCCAGTAACAACCTAAATTGGCATGTTTACTAGATGAAAATACAAAGTATAAACCTCACAAGGACAAAATGCAGGGCTGATGATAGTTTGGTGGTCATCTAAACACACACATACACACACACACGCACGCACGCACGAACGCACACACGCACACACGCACGCACGCACGCACGCACGCACGCACACACACACACAAACACATGCATGTCTTACAACTAATAAAAAGTATTCATTTAAATCGATGCAAAGTGTGACTTTTCTGCAATGAAATACAAATGGTGTAGAAACATTTAAAAGAAACAAACAAGTAAACTTTGCAATTCATTACATATCATAAGTAATTCAATTCCCTTCGGCTTGGTCCCTTTATTTATCAGGGGTCGCCACAGCGGAATGAACCGCCAATTTATCCAGCATATGTTTTACACAGTGAATGCCCTTTCAGCTGCAACCCAGTACTGGGAAACACCCATACACACTACTTCACACACATTTCTCTCAAGGTTTTTTTTCCTTCACTTCGTCAATTGGTGAAGTTTTTTCCTCGCCACTGTTGCCACTGGCCTGCTCGGATCGGGACTTGTGGAGCTGCGCTTCGGTGGATTTGCTCTTCAGTATTTGACCTTTCAGCAGTGAAACTTAAACCACACTGAACTGAACTGAACTAATCTGAACTAAACTCTGAAATCAGGACTTTACTAGAACATGTTAAGCTGCTTTGACACAATCTACATTGTAAAAAGCGCTATATAAATAAACTTGAATTGAATTGAATTGAACATACACTACGGCCAATTTAGTTTATTCAATTCACCTGTAGCGCATGTCTTTGGACTGTGGGGGAAACGGGAGCACTTGGAGGAAACCCACGCCAACACGGGGAGAACATACAAACTCCACACAGAAATGCCAACTGACCCAGCTGGGACTCAAACCAGCGACTTTCTTGCTGTGAGGCGACAGTGCTAACCACTGAGCCACCATGTCGCCTTAAATCTTAAGTAAGACATTTAAAATATAAAGTAGTGACTTTAAATAAAATAGAGTAAATAAATAAAAGATAGATCAATTAAAGGATTAATTTAAATCTGCAAAACACTATTTTACAGTGTGCAAAACATGCTCTTTGTCTCATGTTTTGGTCTGTTTTCATTATTGCTTGGGGGAAATATAAAAAAAACAAGAAATGCATTATCATGATATAATAACATGACATCAGTTATTGACTGATATTAACAATGAAAGGTTTGTTTAATTTAATTTCTTATATTTAAATTAGATGATAGCAAAGACAATCTGGGTCAAGGACAAGACGTTCCATACCATTCCCAGTGCACTTAACATTCAATTTACAAAAGGGAGTTTATATACATAGATTATACATTTATATACTATATATATATATATATATATATATATATAGTACACCCCAAAAATATATCATTTAAATGAATATTTTCTATAGGATGCTTTACAATATTATATTTGTGCATATACATTAGTTTAGTCAGTACTGAAGCCAAATCTGGGGCTAATTTAACTAAATAACTTACAATGGATCAGAAATTCATTCATTCATTTATTTTCATTTCGGCTTAGTCCTTTTATTAATCTGGGGATGCCACAGCGGAATGAACCGCCAACTTATCCAGCATATGTTTTACACAGCGGATGCCCTTCCAGCTGCAACCCATCACTGGGAAACATCCACACACTCTCATTCACACACATACACTACGGACAATTTAGCTTACCCAATTCACCTGTATCGCATGTCTTTGGACTTGTGGGGGAAACCGGAGCACCCGGAGGAAACCCACGCCAACACGGGGAGAACATGCAAACTACACACAGAAACGCCAACTGACCCAGCCGAGGCTCGAACCAGCGACCTTCTTGCTGTGCGGCGAACGTGCTACCCACTGTGCCACCGTGAGGCCCTGGTTCATAAATTACTAGCCCAAATTTATATATTTAGAGGAAAATAATTTTCAAAAATAGCAAAAATCAAGAGAAACAAAAAAACATAAAATTTTGTTAAAATGTTGTAATTAGTATTTTTTTTGCAATATTTTGCATGAATTTAAATGTATTTTCGTTCCATTTCTAAAGATGTTCTGTTACTAAAATATTATTTTAATAAATATATCTGTTTAATAAATCTGTTTTGTTCAAATGCATTATTATATATTACCCATATTCACTGAGAAAAGGATAAAAATATTCATTTTAAAAATGGGGTGTACTCATATATGCTGTATACACACACACATATATATATATATATATATATATATATATATATACATATTCTTATTATCATTCATATTTATATTTATTCTTTTATAACAAATCCAGTGAAAACAAATCATCAAAATAATGAAAATAATGTTCAGTTGTCATTCAGAGTAACATTCATTCATTAATTTTCATTTCGGCTTAGTCCCTTTATTAATCTGAGGTTACCACAGCGGAATGAACCGCCAACTTATCCAGCATATGTTTTACGCAGCGGATGCCCTTCCAGCTGCAACCCATCTCCGGGAAACCAGAGTAACATATATTTATGTAAAAAAAAAAAAGGAATATACTTATTCTGACCTATACTCATAAAAATATATTCAATATTCACTTATGTCTAATTTTGTATTTATTCATGTTAAATTATTAAAAATGTGCTGGGGAAAAACGTTTAAAAGCTCATGGTTTGAAGGATAATAAAAAATGTTTAAAAAATATTATTGAGTATTTTGGGGCTTCACTGTCATGCTTAAATCTTCTAATGTATATTATCTAATCTTCTAGTAATCTTCAAAGATCATTAAGTCTGACTATTCCATCAACTGAGTGTTGTTCTAAATAAGAATTACATGCTAATTAAAATATAGATGAATGAATGAATGAATGAATGAATAAATAAATAAATAAATAAATAAATAAATAAATAAATAAATACTATTTAAATAATACAATGTATGTGTACATAGGCTATAGATATATTCTTTCTTAATAAAATTTTCAGTAACCCATTCATTCATTCATTCCTTCATTAACTCATTTGTTTATTTATTCATTCACTAACTCGCTCATTCATTAATTCATTCATTAACTCACTCATTCACTATTAATTCATTAACTCACTCCTTTATTCATTCATTCATTAAATCACTCATTCATTAATGCATTCATTCATTTACTCATTCATTCAGTCATTCATTCATTAACTCACTCATTCATCCATTAACCTACTCACTCATTCATTCATTTATTTGTTAACTCACTCAATTATTCATTCGTTCATTAAATCACTCATGCATTAATGCATTCATTCATTTACTCATTCATTCAGTCATTCATCCATTAACTTACTCACTCATTCATTCATTTATTTGTTAACTCGCTCAATTATTCATTCGTTCATTAACTCACTAATTCATTCATTCATTCATTCATTCATTCATTCATTCATTCATTAACTCATTAATTCAGTCATTCATTAGCTCACTAATTTATTCATTCATTAACTAACTCATGCATGCATTCATTCATTAATGTGTTCATTCATTCATTGACTCATTCATTCATTCATTAACTCACTCATTCATTCATTAACTTATTCATTAATTCACTAACTCACTCATTCATTCATTAACTCAGTCACTCACTAACTCATTCATTCATTAGCTCACTCATTTATTCATTCATTAACTTGTTCATTCATTCATTCATTAACTCACTCATTCATTAAATCAGTCACTCACTCACCCACTCACTCATTCATTAACTTGCTCACTCATCCATTCATTTATTAATTCATTAACTCACTCATTTATTGATTCAATCATTAAGTCATCCATTCATTCATTAACTTATTCATTCATTCATTAACTCACTTGTGCATTCATTCATTCATTCATTCATTCATTTATTAGCTCATTCATTTATGCGTTCATTAACTAACTCATGCATTCATTCATTTACTTGTTCATTCATTCATTCATTCATTAACTCAATTATTCATTAATTCACTAATTCATTCATTAACTCATTTATTCATTAACACATCCATTCATTCATTAGCTTGCTCATTCATTCATTCATTCATTAACTCACTTGTGCATTCGTTCATTCTTTATTTCACTCATTAACTCACTCATTCATTCATTAACTCATAAACTCATTCATTCATTAGTTCATTCATTAATTAACTCATTCATTCATTAACCCATTCATTCATGTATTGATTCATAACTCACTTATTCAATAATTCATTAACACATTCATTCATTTGTTAACTCATTCATTCATTCACTCACTCATTCATTCATTTATTCATTAATATACTCACTTATTAATTAATTAATTCATTCATTCATTAACTCACTTATTTGTTCATTCATTCATTAACTCATTCATTCATCCATTCATCCATCCATCCATCCATCCATTCATCCATCCATCCATCCATTCATTCATTCATTCATTTATTCATTCATTCATCCAAACTTGACTTCCACTTTAAAAGACTATTATATTAGCTGTGCTTAATAGCAGTCATATGATGGTCAGCATTAGCCACAAATTCAATATCGGTGCAATTCATAACAAATCATGTCTATATAAGTTTAATACTCATGCTCAAAATAAAAGCCTTTTTTAAGCTCTAACTTTAGCAAGCATCACTTGGAAATTACAAATTTGCACATGCCTTCATCTTTAGTCAGTAAACTAGAAGAAAATCTCAAGCTTAAAAGGTCACTGAAACCTGAATAGTTCCCAATTTTCATTTTATTTTTGTGCCTCAGTAAAACTATTGCAATAACTTCCAATTGCCAAACTAAGTGAAAATCTCATTTTTCTTTCTCTCATGAATCCAAAGATTTCATTAGATTCAGTATATATTGATTTAGACGAGCTACATCCTGCCTATGACAAGAGCTCATTTCTATGGGAAAAAAATAGGTAACACTTTATAATATGGTTCCATTAGATGCTAGTTAATGCATTCACTAATATGAACAAACAATGAACAATACATTTTTTGCATTATGTAATAATGTTTGTTAACATTAGTTAATGAAAATAAATTTGTTCATAGTTAGTTCATGATAGCTCACAGTGCATTAACTAATGTTATTATTACACGGGTGTTTGGATGTCACGGGTGTCTGGTGAAGTTTGTTCCTCGCCACTGTCCGCACTGGCTTGCTTGGTTTGGGACTTGTGGAGCTTCGCATTGATAGATTTGCTCCTTATCTACATTGTGGAATACTTGATTCTGATTGGCCAGTTACTGCATTCCAAGGTATGTTATTCCAAGACAACAACCACTGAAACTAATAACACATGCTCATTCAGGTACTTTGAATCATCTTGATCATTTTTCTGTCATGCCACATGCTATCTTGTGAGTTAATAATACGTAATTATACTACATTTAGTCATACCATAAAGACTTAACTATTACAGAACAATGTTTTTGATCTTTTTTTATGTTTTATTGCAGTACCCATGTAATAAGCAAGAAAAAGTACACCCAGGTGGTTGTTTTTGCAGAATAAAGCTCTTCAGTCTTATAAAACAGCTCTCCATTTCGAGTTGCTGATATTCTGTGATAACATCCACCTGGATGTACTTTATCTCTTACTTAACAAGCATGAATTGTCATTTTAATACTTCATAAATAAACGATTAATAAATGCTGGACAATATTGTTAATTTGTTTTAATGAATACACACTGTAAAAAAATCCATGAAATTTATAGTAAAACAAAATTCAGCTGTGTGAAAATAAGGTAGGAACATAAAATAAATGTTTACATTTTACAGTAAATTTGCAATAAACATTATTTTTCAACATTATATGCTCAGCATATATAAGTACACCCCACACAAATCTCTCATTTAAATTAATATTTACTATAGGATGCCTTACAATATTATATTTGTGCATATACATTAGTTTAGTCAGTACTGAAGCCAAATCTGGGGCTAATTTAACAAAATACCTTACAATAATGGTTCAAAGATTAGTAGCCCAAATTTATATGTTAGGGGAAAATATGATTATTTTTTTTTAAATAGCAAAAATCAAAAGAAACAAAAAATATATACAATTTTGTTGAAATGTTGTAGTTGTGTATTAATAAATGTATTATATTTCCATTTCTAAAGATGTTCTGTTACTAAAATACTATGTTAACATTAATAAATATATCTGTTTAATAAATCTGTTTTCTTTAAATGCACCAGTATACCCATATTCACTGAGAAATATTCATTTTCAAAATGGGGTGTACTCACATATGCTGAGCACTGTATATAACATAAAACTCCAATGTCACTGATGAGTTAAAAAAAAAAAAAAAAAAACTAAAAAGAACCATGCGTCATGCAGGAAATTCTGGGAAAGATAATTTCCACATTTTAAAATGTTTATTTTGAAAGTCATTCATCACATTTATTAAGAAAAAATAACAGATTTGTACTTTTTACTGTAACATGTTTAAACTACGTATTTAAAATGAGCTGAAATTACACAATTCTTCCGATTTTTTTTTTTTTTTTGGGGACAACTCAATTGTTTTATGTTCAATCCACTTAAATTTGTTACATTAACTTAGTTGATTTGTGTTGGGACAACATGAATAAACTGTGTGGAACCAACCCTGCATTTATTTTTTACAGTATGAAACCTTATTGTAAACTGCGACCAAAAAATCTTCCAGAAGAAGAAGACCCAAGCAAAGATGGCTTCCTTAAGCACTACTACTACACCACTTAAAGTCCTCATCTTCCATCAGCGATCATCAATGGCCTTCATCTGACAGGTAGATCTTCATAAATAGCAGCACCTGAAAACCTATCCGCGGCTCACTCGCTCCTGCTTTCTCTCTGTCGATCTGTTTCTCTTTCTCTTTTGCAATATGAAATAGTCCATTATCTGCTCTCAGGGCTAATTGGTGTATTAACGCCATGCTGTGGGTGACAGAGGGAGCAAGGGAGACGTTGAATGAATATGGATGAGAGCGAGTCGGTGCGTTCGTGTGCACGCGAGAGAAACACTGGGGGAGGGAGTTGTGCAGAAAGAGTGAAAATGGGAGGCCAAGGTAAATCTTTTCAGCTACACAAGTGGTTGAGAGGTGGATGGTGAAATGATGAGTGCTGGTGGGGTGGGGAAAAAAACGTCCAGTAATGGCTGTGTCTGTGTGTGTGTGTGTGTGTGTGTGTGTGTGTGTGTGTGTGTGTGTGTGTGTGTGTGTGTTTCCAGGCGGCCTTCTCTCTATCCTTCTCTATTCCTCTCTCACCGACATTGCCCATCAGCCCAATTATCCACTTTCCGTGGCGCCAGTGCCAGCATATGGAAATGCAAATTGCAGAGAGAAATGTTTTCCTTTTTTTCAAAAGCAGTAGAAGGTAAGTAGCTCTTGAGGATAGGGGGGAGACAGAGGAAGCGTTTGCGTTGGTGGGAAGTGCGTATCTTGATGCTGTTCGTCACCTTCACATGTATTCCCAAGAGCTGCTTAAAGGAACACTCCTCTCTATTTTTGTTTTCAAAATTGGTCCATTTTAAAACTCCCCTAGAGTTAAACAGGTGAGATTTACTATTTGTGAATCCTGTCAGCCAATTTCCATGTCTGACAAGAGCATTAAGCATAGCTTAGCATAAATCATTGAATGGGATTAGATCATTAGCAAAAAATTAAAAATATCAGTTTCGATAGTTTTCCTATTTAATGCTTGACTCTTCTGTGAGGAAAATGAAAAGTTGCTATTTTCTGGGCACATGTTGCTAGGAACTATATTCTCATTCCACGATAATAATCAAGGAACTTTGCTGCCATACCATATTATGCAGCACATATAGCAACCATGGAGAAATTTGTGAAGTTTTCAAACAATTTTCAGGCACTGCGTAATATCATTGCACCTGCTGTAGCTATGGTATAGCAGCAAAGTTCCTTGACTATTATGCTGAAATGAGAATATAGTTCCTAGTCGAATTGGCCTAGAAAATAGCAACTTTTTATTTTCTGTTAGTCTAAATACAGGATGTAACTAGAGAAGACTCAAGCTTTAAACAGGGAAATGATCAAAACTTTATCAAAAATTATTTTGAACAAGATGCTAATGGGCTAATCCAATTCAATGATCTATGCTAAGCTAGGCTAAGCTAAAAGTGCTCCTGCTAGACCCAGAGATCACATTTTCCCTAAAAAGAAAAAAAGAAAGAAAGAAAGAAAGCGTGGAGTGTTCCCATTAAATGTAAATATTCTGTTGTTGTTGTTTTTTTTCGTGTAAGTACTCCCAGGTAATTCTCTCTCTCTCTCTCTCTCTCTCTCTCTCTCTCTCTCTCTCTCTCTCGATTTTCTAGCATCTCTCCAGTCTTGCAAAAGCCTCCCGGCTGCCGAGTTAGCCTGCAGCTTCTAGCACTTTAGGTTAACAGATCAAAGGTCCATTTCCGTTCCCTCGTGCGCGGCAGCGAGACATGTGGCGTATGATTATTCCGATAAGCTGCTGATATCCTCCAGGGTGGAAAGGATCAAATCAGAGGCTTTGTTGTGTTCATTATGCACACTCTCTCCAGTCACCTCTCTCCACGGCTCCTCCGGAGAGCGCCGCAAAAGGCGACTCCTCGAATCCGCCGCATGCTCAATTATTTTCAATTATACCCATTGGCCTCCCTTGTATCTTTTCCCGTAACTTAATTGTGATCTGAAATGACTTGTTGATTGACAGCAGAAGGCAATTGGAGGCGGGAGAGACGGCGGCCCCTCTGGTAATTATCACAGATTGGTGTCAAGCACACATATTCCACAACTCCCTCTCCACCCGACAACAGCCGTCTGCGTCAGCGCAATCACTCAAATGGGAGCGAGGATGTCACAGACGGCGATGCAGTAGTCATATTTAAGACAGGAAAAACTCACATATGGTTTGTTAACCGTAGTGGTGCAAGATATACGGCGTTTCCCTGCAATTTCACGCTGAACTGTCTTTGACGACTAGACGCCCTTGGTTGTTATGAGTCTTTGCGAATTACATAAAGAGCAGTAAAGAGCAGCTCCATGAAGACATTTAATCCGGGGTCACGAGGGGGGCTATTTTCTGAGGTGATGTACTGTGCTTACTCATCTCTTCCAGCTTCATCCACTAGAGAAAGCAGAGCCGTGTCTTGATCATTTAGATGTCTTATACGTCTATAAAGACAGAGTGCTGTACTTTAGTTTTCGAGCTGATATTCAGTGGACTCAATTCAGGACCAAGGACACCTCAGCACTCACAATAACTTATTTCAGCACTGTGGACAGCGAATTTAAGGCTGACAGGTTGGATTTACACTAAAGGCTTGTTTTTAGCAATGCAGTTATAATTAAATACATACTCTGTGATCATTACCTTGATCATACCCTCGTTTCTATTAATCTCTTGTGTATGAAAAGATGAATATGTCGATGCTCGGTCTACACTGGATGTGGTGCAATGTGAGAGACATATCTCCAGCAGTAAATTCTTTTCTGTTTCTGATGCACCTCAAGTAACAAAAATCTCATGTGAATTCTATACTCTAACAATAAATAAATGCAATAAATAGTTGTGTGAATAAATAAAATGTTTCAATAAAATATTCCCTTATCAACAATAGTTTATTTATTTATTTGTATTAACCAAACAGTTATTTGTTATTCTTTACTGTGTTATTTAAAGTAGCTGAAGAAATACAATACTCAGCATAAATGAGTTCAGCCCTCACTTTAACATGAATATTTTCTACAGGATGCTTTACAGTAATATATTTGTGCATATACATTAGATTAGTCAGTACCAAAGACAAAACTG
>CAIGQW010054088.1:1588752-1602924 GCA_903798125.1 Danio choprae | reverse complement strand
TTGAGTTACTTAAAATTTTAAAGTAAAAACTTTTGATTTTATATTTATATGAAATGTATATTTAAATTTGGCATCAAAAGTTTTTACTTTAAAATTTTAAGTAACTCAAAAAAAAAGTGTAAACAAAGTAACAGTGCATGCATTTTCACTCATTCATAAAAAGAAGTTGCTGATCAGATACAATGTGGTTTCAGTTTAAAAATATTAAAGGTAACATTTGATTTTAGGGTATCCTAGTTACACATTTTCCACTATAGTAATTTTATTTAATTATGCATAATTACATGCAACTAAAACTAAACTAAGTAAAAAAAACAAAAAGAAAAAACAACATTCACATAAAATAGGGAAATTGAAAAGTCAAAAGAAATCTAGTTAATGGTTAATTCCTTTTGTTTGGTTAAACTTACTAATCAATTATAATGTCACACATCTCATTTTTGACCAACTGTTTATGTTCAATTAAAGACATAACCAGCTAAGTTTGCATTAATATAGATGCTATTAAATATTTTTTGCATGGTCAAACATTTTATGCAATTAAAGAGAACTGAATTCAGAATCACATTCTGCCAGGCATTTCTATATGTATTGGTCAGCATGACTAAACTAACATATTTTTGGATATTGAGCTTAAAAATCTTTTGAAAGCAGGCACATCCCCATTCTCAGTTAAATAAACAAACAAATAAATAAATAAATAAATAAATACATACATAAAAACATCTGACACAAACACTTGTGAAAATATACACACAATTGAATATATTACAAACATTTGGAAATTGTTTCAGTTCTTATACATTTATATAAATTAATAACAAAACTGAGTATATAGTACAGTATGTGTACTTTACAATAAAACAAGTATATTAATATGTATGGTAAGCCTAGTCTATATTTCAGCAGCCCTGCCATTGGCACAATATTGCGTCAGATGTGCAGTCATGCTCAATGTATTGCCTTTTTCCCCTGCCACATTGCATACTTGGTGTTACTGTCCCCCACCATTCTTGATTATCATTATAATTTAAGGGGAGAGCAAAATGCTCCCAAACTTGCAACCTATTTTGTGATGATATTTAGGTTGTGGTTCTCATCTACTAGACCAGGGATTGGCAACTTCGGTTGTAGAGGATCATTGTCCTGCATATTTTTGCTTTGACCCTAATCAGACACACTTGATCCATCCATGTCTTCAAGGTCACTAGATATCTACAGGCAGATGTATCTGATTAGGATTGGAGCTGAACTCTGGTTAACTGTAAGATTTCTTAGTGTATAGGGTAAATAAATGTAAATTGATTTGCATGACACTTCACTTTTATGATTTTGGTTGACATTATTATGGTTCTTTTTATTTTTCCCCCATCCTTTATGTACATCAGAGTTTTATGTTACATATAATATTGATAAATACAGTTTATTTCATTACTTTAATGTTATTTGTATTACCATGATGGTGTTTTATAGTTATAGTGTATAGTTATATATATATGCAATCTAGTTCCAAATTAACAATAATATATATATAACTGAAAAGTTATATTCTTTGTTTTTTAAAAATATAATTTCAAAACTCTAGCAGGCTAAGTGTTGGTGACATTTACTCTATTGTCTTTATGCAATTCCTTGCCAATGGGGAGGATCTCTATGACAATGACTCAATGTCTTTGTGGATCCATTCAAGAAACTCTTTTGTTGATTCGATTTGGGCGAGTGAAACTATCTACCTCACTTACATCCTCCACCTCCACCTTAACACTGCTCCCTCTAAAACATATATAATAGACATTATAGGGAAGGGTAGATTCTGCTCAAAGTAGACTCTTGTAGACTTCTTTAAAAATGCTGTTTGACTGCAGAACAACCAATATGTTCTCAGTAAAGGTTTCTGCTTGAAATGGATGCTTCTGAAATGTCCTGCAATTTGCTGCCGTGACCCGGATATAGACTGAATGTGCCAAGTGAATGAAAAGACTGAAGTTTGAAACTACAAGCTCACTGAATATCAAACTTCACTCTAGACAGAATCTTTTTTGATTGAAGGCAGAACAACCAACACATTCGCAATAAAGAATTCTGCTTGAAACGCATCTCCTGGTTTGGGTTCTGAAATATCATTTTGATGTGAACATTAGTTCATTATATGAATTTCTCATTTACATATGCTAATGGTTGTGCTTTTTATTCCAAATGAAGTGCAGGCAGGCAACATGGTGGCTCAGTGGTTATCACTGTCACCTCACAGTAAGAAGGTTGCTGGTTAGAGTCTTGGCTGGATCAGTTGGCATTTCTGTGTGCAGTTTGCATGTTCTCCCCGTGTTTTCTTGGGTTTCCTCCGTGTGCTCCGGTTTACCCCACAGTCCAAAGACATGCGGTATAGGTCAATTGGATGAACTAAATTGGCTGTAGTGTATGTGTGTGAATGAGTGTGTATGGATGTTTTCCAGTACTGGGTTGCAGCCGGAAGGGCATCCGCTGTGTAAAACATATACTGGATAAGTTGGCGGTTCATTCTGCTGTGGCGACCCCTGATGAATAAAGGGACTAAGCTGAAGGAAAATAAATGAATGAATGAATGAATGAATGAATGAATGAATGAATGAATGAATGAATGAAATGCAGGCAGTGTAACTAGTTCAAATAATTCACAAGTTAAAAAAGTTAGTACAATTCAAAGGTCACGTGCCTTGCTATTCACTGGTTGTGATCAATTGTAACATGTTCAACATGTTTAACCATTGGTCTATACACTTTCTGCATGACAGTTTTAGTTATCAGTAGGATCAATGTTTTCCAGATTTTTGTTTCCATGTGGACAGCGAGTCTAGAATAGTGCAAACTGAATATCAAAAAAGAAGTGTATGCATTGAAGTCTGTATGAAACGGAAGTTGCTGGTCAGGTGGTTCTGTTGAGCAGGTCAGAAGATTAACCCCCTCTCTCTTTTTTTTTCAAACTTGCTATACTCTCATATCTCAATAAAGGCAAAAAAAGTATGAATCTGAATATTAATTGGGCAGTGGGGTTTTGTTTTGTGCTCCTTCTAAATTTTTTCATTCACAGCAAACTATTGGTTGGAAGGGCGTGGCTAAGTTTATTCCGCCCAAGCTGTCAAACTGACATTATCAGAGAAGGACTGCCGTTCCACAGCAGAAGCAAATGGTTAGAATTTGATTGAAAGTGAGTGTTGATAGCCAAATAAACAAACTTGGGGCATGCCAAGTTTGAGTCCCTGCTCGTGGAGCTTTCTCAATCCACCCCTCTCTTTTTCCAACTTTATTTTCCTCTTGCTATACTGTCCTATCGCAAAAAAAGGCTAAAAAAAATTACTTAAAGAAAATCTACTTTTTTTAAACGTGTGTTAGAAAAATACACATTGTAATTTTTGATTTAATGTAATGATTTGATTTAATTTAAACTTGATCAATCCACCAGAGGCCTCTGTTTACGCTTTTTTAGATCTCAAATTTCTCTCGCGAGTGCCATTTGCGCTTGCCGTTCTCACGTTAACCCACCAGAGGCCGATGTTGACTGACTGAACGTCTGACTGACCGATCAACTGACCCACCCTCCTCCTTCCCTAAACCCAACCAATTTTATTGATTGACCTGACCACCCACTTCCCTAAACCCAACCAAAATTTTTCAAAAGCAATCCATGAAAAAGAAAAGCCCTTGTCTGATTTTTACCACGTTATTTAGATTTGACCACATTCTCACCCTGTTATTTACTTGTTTATTTTATTTTTTGGATTCTCTTTTTGTCTTACCTGCTTTCTGGAATCATTCTTCACCGGACTCAAACCCCGTCGGCATGGTCAACTCCTCTCTGCGTCTCAAGTCCGCCGTCGTACATGGCGAGCTTAGGGGACAAACTGGTTACAGCGAGAAAGCTGTCTATACGGAGGTAAGCGGTCAGCTGGTAAGCATGAAAAGGAACGGCGTCATAACGCCCAGTAGCATTCGTTTCAAAAATTAAATGCAGCCATACGTACCTCTGGCCACATAATTCGCGATCTCCAGAAACGTGCATAGGGCTACGTTTTCAGAATGAGCCTGTGTTGGAAAAAACCCATGCCTTATAGTTTCCCCTCAAGTTTACAGTTTTAGAACCATGGACAGCAACCAAAAGTCCTTGCCCATACACGACACCACTGCTTGCTCTTGTCCTTATGCACACCTTGACTTGGTAAGTGAGTGAGTGAATGCTGGAATGTAAGTGTCCAATATTAGGAGATTAGACACAGAGGCACAGCAAAGAATTTTAAGCAAACAGAGACCCAGCGGAGACAACGATGTGGGTGGTCTCGATGGGCTAAAGAAGCAGGAAAGCATGTAAAATATAATATAAGGAGGGAGCGAGAACTCACAGTCCAGCTGGCTCCATGTCTCCACTAACACACATCCAATTATAAAGTCTAGCAGCAGCTTAACTGGCTGCCACGAGCTGGTGAGGAGCCAGTGTTGTATGCAATCATCAGTCCATAGGGTCACTACGATTTGCCTGACAACACCCACACCCTGCCACTGAGCTGCCTAAATGAGCAGCGGCAACAGAAAACCCCTCTAATGTCATTAAGGGCCTAATGAGTTTTAATTGGGAGGAGATCTTAACTTGGAGCCCTAATTGCATCTGATTAAAGACAATATTAGTTTTACTCCTGGTAAATTGGTTGGGGAGGAGAACCGAGACGATTTTTAGTGGGATCAATGTGGTCCTTCTGGAAATATTATTTGAAAGACAAGAATTGAAGTAGACACTGAAGCCAGATAGTGGGATGAGAAACAAAGGTGGCATGCAAAAGTTTGCAATCTTTTCCATATCAAGGCTGCTCTTTTACACTCAGTATTATACTACTATATTCATTTGTCTCTAAGCTTGGTTATTTTTCATTTGTCTTTGCCTTGTGATGAAAAGCAACACTTCTTAGTAACACTTGAAGGGGTGTTCACAAGACTTTCATGACACCGTTATTATAATGGAATGTCATGAATATAATTTTTTTTTATGCATGCTTATGACAACTCATGACAATTATGACAATTAAATGTCAATAGCTCAATTATGTCATTTTAACAGCATCATTCATATTGAATGACATTTTAATGGCAAATTCAATTTGTACACTCAAGTTAAGGTCAAAATAATTATTTATGATCCCGTTATAACATTCATGACACTATTAAAATGACCTTATGACAATTATGTTTATGACAGATGTATTAGAAGTTATATGTTCATGACAATGTTAGTTTGTCACAATAAAAAAGGTTATGGTGTATTTGGTTATGTCAAGTTGACATAACAAAGACATCTCAAACAATGTCATATAGTCATATAAACACAGGTGGAGCTGGGGTGGAGGGGTGGCTCATTGGCTGCTGAGGGGACAACAAACAATTTCCTCTGTCAACCAGTTAATGACGTTGTAGCAGATTAGGTTTTATGCAACCCAGGCTCATTCTGAAAACATACCCCTATATACATTTCTGGAGAGCGCCAAATACTTCCCAGCAGGTAATTGTATTTTTGCAGCTTTTGTTTTTCCACCAGAGGCGGCTGTGTACGCTTTTTGAGATCTCAAATTTCTCTTGCGAATGCCATTCGCGCCTGCTCTTCTTACGTAAATCCACCAGAGGCCGCTGTCGACTGACTGACTGGCCAATCGAATGACCAACCCTCCTCCTTTCCTTAACCCAACCTATAGTGTTTTCAAAAGCACCGATTGACCCACCTGCCCACTTCTCTAAACCCAACTGACAGTGTTTCCAAAAGCAATCCAGAAAAAGAAAAGCCCTCGCGGCAGCCTGATTTTTACCACGTTTTCAGATTTTACCAAATTCTCACCCTTATTTACTTGTTTATTTTATTTTTTGGCTTTTGTTTTTGTCTTACCTGCTTTCTGGAACTGTTCTTCACCAGTTTCAAACCTCATCATAGTAGTCAACTCTGCTCCCCGTCACAAGTCCACCGACGTACATGGCGAGCCACTTGACAAATTGATAACAGCTGAAAAGACGTTCATACTGGGGTAAGTGGTCAGCTGGTAAGTGTAAAAAAACCAACGGCGTCATACCGCCTGTAGCGATCTCCAGAAATGTATATAGGGCTATATTTTCAGAATGAGCCCATGTTGGTATTATGACAGAATTTTCTTTATATAAATGATGGGATAACAGGAAAATGTTAGTAACATTTCACTTAAATGGGTGTTCTTAACACTGTCATGACACCGTTAAAATCATGACATGACCCATGTCATGACTATGAAGGAGATTGTATGCATGCTTATATGTTATTTTTAGCTCACATTGCTAGTTTTGTGGTAAACAATTCATCTGTGCATGTCAGTAAGAAAAGTTTGCCCTTGTAATCTAAAATTAAAATCTGTTTGTTTTTTCAGTTAAATTTTCAAATTACGTCTGTCTGAGGTATTGGGCGTGGTTAAAATACTTAACCACATACCTCCAACTGTCAGTTTTGTCAGTGCTATGACAAAAAATAGAAATGGTGATGAGGAGGTGTCTGTTAGGTTGTAATAACTCTTCCCAAACCCTTTCCCAATCTTTTTGAATAAAATGCCTACTTTACTACATCCAATCAGCTCGCAGTAGAAAAAAACAAGCCATGCCCACTGTTTTTTCATTTAAAGTTTTATTTCTCTGAACTGCATCACAATACAAAAAATAAATAAATAAATAAATGGTTGCAGCTTCCAGTTTATGCAGACTTTAAATGCATAAAAGAGTTTCTATTTCCACATGCAAGCCATGCGTCTGCATCTGAAACAAGTAATTTGTGTGCACAAAAGACACTTTGATGTCTTTTCAACACAGAATTGCTTGCTTGTTGGGGTCAAACAGTTAGGTCTTATTTTTATAAAAAGATTTTCAATGCAACTATATTTTGCAACTATAACTAGTTTCAATGCAACTATAGTTTGTCCTGGTGAATCTTATCAATTAATTGCTTTAAGTAAATAAATAAAAAATAAAAACAGCAGACCTAAGTGACGGCCTTAAATGCATCCCCACTCTAATATCCATTTAGTCCAACAATGGCCTACTTTGCTTCATCATGTCAAACACTCAAGCTATTAACTCTGCCTGCGAGAGAAGCGACCTGTGGAATGGATGGAGCATGATGGGGATAATCACAGGCTGGATTTAGCGCTGTCTCTCAAACATTCGTCCGCTGTCGGGGTCAAGTACAACAAAGCAGATTCCAATCTGCTCCATACTCGAACAACACATCCAGACTTCATAACTCACCTTGTGACAGCTGCGGTTGAGATTAGCCAACACTTATACACACGAGCACTGACAGATCCTCATAATCCCCGTGCCTTCGGTGTGCTCGAGCACATTTGCGCTGAATTGCTGTGGATCAGTGATAATTGGAAGTTAGGCATTGGAGACCGAGATAAATTACGCCAACGCCAGACAATATTTCCTCTGATTTGTAGAAATGATGTGCTTTCTTAATTGCCGTCCTCACCTGACCAATTGCAAGATTTCTTTTATTTTCCTGAACAACCTCTTCTGGCCAGAATATGAGGGTCTAATGAGCTCCGGGTGTTCCCCGAAGCCTTCGAAAGTACCTTGCTACATGTTTCGCTAATACACCAATTAGTCATGAGCTACAATTAGTGAAGAAGCGAGACCCCCAAAGCACATGTCCATAAGCGGCAAACGGTCTAATCTTGCAGCGCTATGGCCATCATCGCTTCTTTACCTCACTCATTCACTCCCACCTGCGAGGTGCATATTAAGGCTTGTGCTAGCTCGTGTAAGAATGTGTCTACGTCTGCAGGATGGTGTCTGTATTTAAGTGAGCTGGGACTGGATGATCGGACCAGATGAGTAGGATGTATCAAGAGACATGAAAAGTCGGAGAAGCAGAAATGGGTTTTAAAGTTATGAGCTAAAATACACACTCAAAGTGCAAATCTAGTGTGACCGCTGTATCTGATTTCCCCACTTCTTTTGCTACTAAAGGAAAATCAGTGAACCTTATAAACAGGGGTCCGCCCATTGCTTACAATGAAAATTTGCTGGCGTGTAAATTTGTTTGCTGCATAACTCTTTTGCCTCTCAAATTTGTGTATTGTGTAGCAGAACAAACACACTGTGATGTGTGTATGAATATGTGCGAAAGCACTTTTAATGAATTTTCAAGGCCATTACATCAGCACAGTTGTACTCAATTGATTTTGAACTTAGACTTTTCAACAATGGCAACAATCAAATCCTGAAATATATTAAAAACACATGTGCCCAACAATGCACAAAACTGCAAAGTGTGCCTTCTTTGTAATCGGTTCCACTCTGAACACTCTGTAAAACAGCCTTGGTGAGAATAAAAGGCTTCTTTGAAAAAGAAAGTTTAAAATCTTGTCAACCCCATATTTTAGAACATTAGTCTGTGTGGAAATTGGAGGTAAATCGTGTTCATTCACATGTGTCATGTCCAACAATGTGAAATGTGTTTTTAAATGGAAATTATAATGCTGACGACTTTAAGACAAAGAACAAGGGCAAGGGAAGAGTCATAGACCTGCAACAAAACACTGGCATGTAACCATTCTCTTCCATTTCTCTTTTATTCTTTAAAATATTTTTTGTCTGCTTCCATTGCATTTTTTTCTTTCCCACTTAGATTGCAAGCTTCATGCTGGCTTCCATTTTTGACAAATAACTAAAGCCTTCAGTGTGAAATCCTGTGTCACATGTGACATTATGTCTTGCAATCTACTCTTGTGAGTGTTTTTTTGATATTTTTGGTTGTGAAACGCAGTTTGTATACCAGACAAAAATGTCGCTGATTGAACTGCTGTGCAGTTGCACACAAGGAAAGCGAAATACTACATTTGTATAGTGTGAGAAGAACAGCGAATGGACAGCTCTGAAGATGGTACATTGTGTGCTGAATCCAGATCCCTGTAAACAAACGTGTGTGTGTGTGTGTGTGTGTGTGTGTGTGTGTGTGTGTGTGTGTGCGTGCGTGTGCGTGTGCGTGTGTGTGTGTGTGTGTGTGTGTGTGTGTGTGAGCTAACATTCACACAATTCGCAATGAAGATATTTGAGAGAAGTTCTCACCTTCTTCATCAACCACTGAGTATCTTGAACTTGAGGTTAATTACAACTAATTAAGTAAAATATTACAGTCAATTAAGCAGAGTGAGAGACAACGTGAAAGAAGTGTCTCTGTGCTTCTGTATCTTGCTTTTCACAAATGACTCTCCATCCATCCATTCATTTATTCATACTCAGTGTATCTCTCTCTTCCTCTCTCTCTCTCTCTCTCTCTCTGTTTTTGTTCTTGTTTTATCCCTCCCCTGCTAATGGACACCCCCCATGTCTGGCTAATCAAAAATCAATTAAAAACACCTCGACGCCAAGTCTCGAGAGCTACCCCGACTGAGGAAAGGATAGAAGCTCTTCCCGCTCTCTCTCTCTCACTCTCTCTCTGTCTCTCCTCCTCTCGTCTCCTCCACTCCCAGGCTCCGCCCTCCTGTCTACTGGAAGTTGGGAACATGATTTACGAGAAGCGAGGACGTAATTTATATTTTTTTTTTCCTCGTGCATCCTCTCATTTATTTATTAGATTTCTCATCCTGTCTCTGGTGGAGAGGAGGATGGGATTAGCGGAGAGTGGTTGAGGGGCCAGACCAGCTGACTGGCAGGCCTGCAGACATGGAGCAGATCTGTCCCTGCCTTAATATCATTAGCACTACTGCTGCTGTCCCCGAGTGGACGCTGAGCACACACACACACACACATGCAGACAGACGAAAACATTAAAACTATTAAAACGATCTGCTCGCCAATATAAATCTGCTGAACTTTGTGTGTGTGAGTGCTTGCGCATGGAGGAGGGTATTTTTCTGTGGGTGTGGCTGAAAGCAGCCGAGACCAAGGGTAATTAAAACATTAATTACAAGCTATAGGACTTAGAAATTAATTACTAAATGTATATGTACATTATATTACTAAAGTATATGTACTAAATATTTACAGTATATATACTAAACATATATATTGGTCTTATGATACAAGGTATGTCATTCTCTAAATACCCCAACATTGAGGATGTTTACATGAAAGTGATTTTCGGCTAAAAACAGACAACTTGTGTGTTTTGCTTGTTTGTTTGGGAGTAGATGCAAGCTGAGCTGCATGCAATGCTTTTAACCCTGCCTCTAACCCTACCCCTGACAGTGACATCACAAGCTCCATTGAATACATTGTGTCTGAGATTGCATGTCTGAGATTGTGTCTCAGCTTGCATATGCAATTCTGCAGCCAGATACTACTGGGAGTGTTTACACATCACACATTACACATTTTTGTGACTGAAACTGGGAAACATCCATACACACTCATTCACACACATACACTATGGACAATTTAGCTTACCCAATTTACCTATAACTCATGTCTTTAGATTTTTGGGGGAAACCGGAGCACCCGGAGGAAACCCACGCGAACACGGGGAGAACATGCAAATTCCACACAGAAACGCCAACTGACCCAGCCGGGGCTTGAACCAGCGACCTTCTTGCTGTGAGGCGATTGCGCTACCCACTGCGCCACCGCGTCGCCTGTTGTGTAAACATGAAACATTATTAAAACGCTAAGTAAAAAATGTTCAGCTTTTGGCAACAGCATATCATTGTCATGTAAATTATTAAGTAAATGCACTATGTACATAATTATACACATTAAGTTAAGTTTCCAACGGGTTTACTCCGTAAGTTAACTTGTCACTTGTAAAGTAACTAATCCCTTTTACAGTGCAGAGTATGCACATCGCATAGGGTCCCTAAACCAACAAGGGCCCCCTTTGCTATCAGACATGAGATAATGACAAGAGCTGTGCAAAAGAATGACTTCCAGTGATTATGAAATTGCTAAGAAATGATTATGCAGTGTTCAGAATTTGAAAAGACATGGTGCAAGCTTGATGCTTCACATTTTGTGTCTGATGGGCTTTAAGGTTCATCTAGTCACCAGTTCACAGCTTGTCAGAACACAACATGCAAGATTATTCAGCATCACCCCAAAGAGGCATATGGATTGTTTAAATGTATGTTTTGTTAGTTTGACATGTATATTGGCAAATGTGCTGCATATGTTTGTAATGAGGCAACAAACACATGTAAACTGCTAAGTATAAATGTTCAGTGCACATTTATGCATCGAGTCATATATCACTCTTATTGTGATTTTTCTTGAGTAAAAGGACACTAATATACTTTATAAAACTCAACTCTTTATGCAGACGTTGATATTAATAAATGCTTGTGTTTTCATATACGTTAAAGGAACACTCACTTTTTGGGAATAGGATAATTCACCTATAGTAAAACAGTTTACCTAAGCCACTGACTGTGTAGGCATCAGAGAACAATTGAATCAATGCACTCAGTGGCACTTTTAAATGAGCATAAACAATTAGGAATCGAATGTTTGTCATTATAGATCTGTGCATTCAGTCTTGAAGTGACACCTCAAACAAATTAGAGAATCTCAAGAAAATAAGAGATTCATATTTTCTATAAAAATATACTATTTCACTGTATAAACGTTTATAAGAGTGAATTAATATATAATTCACACTGTGAATGAAAAAGTGCTATATATTTGATTACTTAATTCTATATCAGTCTAAATTGTTCAACGTAATTGCACTTCTTTTGTATTTAATTTATTCTATCATTAGTAATTTCCATTTTATTTATTGTATTACTGTTTCAACTTACTGTTGTTTGTTAGCTGCTCTGAATGAACAAGATTAGGGTTGGGGTCATTTTTATGATGATTTTATAACAGGGGCCCCCTCTCAAAGTATAGTATAGTCCCTAGAAGTCTAGGATTGGCTCTGCAGATGCCACTGGAAATATTTAGAGCACAGTGGCCATAAACATTCCAGAGTTATAGGAAAAAACTCCAAAGACATACCTATACACACAATCTGATGGTTTCCTGATGAAATGAATACTAGAGGCAATAAACACCAACAACATGCAATGTAAATTATGACTATGGGGCAGATTATTAATTAATGATGGCTCATTTCCGCAGAATTCTTTGCATAATGCTTAAGTAGCCTGTAATATCAAGACACCTATGCTACATTGCATTATTAGTAAACTAATGTTGGGTTCACACCAAACATGGAATTACATATATGCATGATTAAGTTACATACAAAATCAATGTAAACGTATAAATTGCATGACATGGAATATGCACAAGATGTGGATTTTGCCTCAAGCCTATCTTCCATGTAAATTAAAATAATTCAGCTCGGGTTCTCATGTGAGTGTGATGCAAGAAACATTCTCTGGGCAAACTAAAGCAAGTGACGCAGTGCTCCACATTTGGTGCAAACCAGGCACAATACAATTACTGTTTACATATCCATATGTATCTGGAAACGAACATGAAAAGAAAGTCTTAACTTGTGGCCAAGTATGATGACCCACACGATGCCCAGGAGCAGTTGAAGGTTCGTTCAAGGGATTCATCTCAGCCATAATGTTGAGAGTGATGAGAGCACTGGTTATTCATTCCCAACATCTAAAATCCCTGTCGTGTTGGAAATCGAACATGTGACCTACTGTCTAACCATTAGGCAACAGCTGTCCCCAATTTATCATAGTAAACTTGCTTTGTAGCTAACCTGGTAAATGTCATTAGCAAACCCTTTTTTTATTACCGTTTTTAACACTATTGTTAAGTATAGGCTGTTTGTATCGATTATTTGTAACCTTTTAAACATTCATCACCACACACTATACACTGGGTCTCCACTGCTGTAAAAAAACATGATTCAGAATAGTATAATGTTGTCACAGTCACAATCTGTTCCAGCAAACCTGCATGCTTTTTCAGTGGCACTGACTGTATAACTGATATGACAGTGCATGTTTATCAATGTGTGATGATGCCGATACCAGCATTTAGAGAGCACAACTCCAAAATTGTACCCTTACATTCATTCCACTGCAGTTTCCAGATGAAAAGACCATTAGAGATAATCTAACAACCTAAATATGTATAACTTTTCAAGCAAATTACAATTATGTGGCAGTTAATCATTTCTGGATTTATGTTGTTGTTGTTGTTGTTTTTTAATGCAAGACAATTGTATATATTATTATATCATATACTTTTACTGTAGTGCAAGATTTGTAAAGCAATCCATATTAACATTTGCATCACATGTCTGTCTTCATTTATGTGGCTTTTCTCATAAAGTAAACTTGCTTGGTAGTCTATCTGGTACACCATTGTCCACACACCATTGTCTGGTACACACAACTCTTTAACACTATTATTTTAACTTTAACACTATTATTAGATTTAGTGAAGGGTTTATGTAAGATCATTTCAAACTTTTTAAATTTTTTGCAAATCTATTTTTTGCAAATTTTGACAGCATAGTTGTCTGTACATTAAACCTTTCAAAAAGTAAACACATATTGGTAATGGTTTAATGCTAATATTAAAATATTAGGTAGTTAATACTGGAATAAATAGCCTATTATCTGTGCATAAAATCCAAACAAATGATATGCTATATAAAGTAAAAGCAAGTGCATAATGTGATTTGCACATATTTAAAAATGCACACTGTAAGAAATTACTGCACGCTTGTTCATTTCTGCATTGATTGAATTGATGCAGAAAAAAAATCAGATAAAAATATTGACGAATGAATAAATGAATGTTTTAATGAATGAATGAATGAATACATTCATTCATTTTCTTTTCGGCTTAGTCCCTTTTGTTAATCTGGGGTCGCCACAGTGGAATGAACCGCCAACTATTACAGCATATGTTTTACATAGTGGATGCCCTTCCAGCCGCAAACCATTACTGGGAAACACCTATACACTCTCGTATTCACACACACACACACACACACACACACACACACACACACACACACACACACACACACACACACACACACACACACACACACACACACACACACACACACACACACACACACACACACACACACACACACACACACACACACACACACACACACACACACACACACACACACACACACACACACACACACACACACACACACACACACACACAGAAACACACACACACACACACACACACACACACACACACACA
>CAIGQW010054088.1:1560093-1585171 GCA_903798125.1 Danio choprae | reverse complement strand
TTCCTGCAAGAGTTGGGTTTAGGGGTAATAATATATAGTATGTACAGTTTAAAAATCATTATGTCTTTGGGAAGTCCCCTTAAAGATAGCTGTACAAGTGTTACGGTCATTAGCTGAAGTACCCACCAGACTCACTAGAGGGCACTCTGGCAATATGAACACTAAACCAGTCATTCACCCGGACTACACCTCCCATCATGTTTTGCATCTTACAGCTGAAACTGTTTACTAATCTGGGCACTGACACACAGACAGCTACTGATCATTGACATTGATTACATACATTATATACACACCACACTCACCTTCATTGTAGTTGTGGGCAGAGCGAGGCTTCAAAAAACAGTTGATGCAAATTTATTTGAGGCTATAAAACATTTCAAAACCTGTCTTTACAGTGACGCTTAGTGGTAATTTTAGGTATTGTGTTAAAACAAAGCCCCAATGAGGAAAACAGCTAATAAATCAGAAATGGTTATCCTAAAAGTTCTTGAATGAAACACAAGCATTATTTGTTTTACTATCTAGAAATTTAAATCGTTTCTCCCTTGCAAATGACGTTTAACAGACGTTTAACAATTATTGACATTTAAAATAAATTACCAACAAATAGCACCTGTCATGAGAACAACCCCAGTCACTATCAGTAATCGTCACCATATGTGAATTTTGCTTGCACAATCCAAAATAAATAAAGTAATCCAAGTTTAGCATCAAAACCTAGTCCCCTTTCCGATACATGAGCAAAGCTGCGAGCATTGAGTGCATGAAGTGTTGAACATTACAAACTTCTTTTTATCTGTTGAATAAGTATGTCATCCATCCATTTAAAGTGCACTTATTCTTTTTAGAATCTTCAATGTGAATGTAGTACTTACACTATTTATATATTCAAAATGATGTAGAAGAGAGAATAAATATGTGATTTGGAACGCACCATGTGTTCAGGGTCACAGCTAAGCGATAAAAGGTGCAGACTGTACACTATATAACTGTTAAATCTAAGTGTGTGTGTGTCTCAGTAAAGACAGAGCAGCAGGTTTTTAAATCATGCACATATATCGCAAATGCTCGGAGGCTGAAACACTTGAAGAAGTGAGTCACGAATGAAAATGGACTTTGATGGACAGAAGGAGACAACGCAGCCTGGCTTTTGATGGATGGAGACACGGCTAGTAAATATACACGGATCCAACCCCTCCCCATCATCCCTGCTGCCTCAGCACCAGCCAAACCCTGCCCCTCCTCTCCTCTGCACAAGAAAGGTTAAGTCATGACAATATTGCCCCAGATCATGGAAATATTAGCAATACTTCTTTCCTTGCCACCCAGGGCAAACTCATCCATCTTCCCACTGGAGATGCCAAAGAAAGGAAAGGAGCTTAAGAAGCAGAGGAGAAGCATGCTAGACTACTTTTTCGAGAGATCTGTTTGTATAAATCCAGGAAATCTCTGTCCTGTGGAGATTGCAAGAGACAGGGAAAGAGGATTGAGAGGAGCTCCGCTGTGGAAGCAGTAGTGTTAGGGTCGGGTGGCACATTACACATGGAGAAGCTGTTGGCCTGCTGTTTCCGTTTTCCATATCTGTGCTTGACGGAGGGGAAAACTGCGCTTGCTTGAAGTAAATCCCAAGCAATCCGCATTCAATTACATTAGCCTAAAAAATCATTTTACAAAACAGCGTGCGCTAAAACTATTACATTTTGTCCCACCACAAACAGCGCTTCCAAAGTCTAAGCCAACGAAATAAAATCTCTTTTTGGGTGCGTTTCAGGTCACACAATTATACACAACACCCAAACTCTTAAATTTTTTAAGTGCAAACTCTGCCTCAACGAAATTGCAGCAAAGTGCTTATGGTTACCGTGCAGAGTCAATGACAAAAACAAATATTTGAGAAATGAGAATCAGAATCAGAATCAGAATGGGTTTTATTTCCAAGTGTGCTTACACACACAAGGAATTTGTTTTGGCTACAGAAGCTTCCAGTGTACATAAAGTGACATGTGTCAACACGAAATAAATATGAAAAAGACAACAAACATTAAACAGAGATGCAATCAGTCGAAAGGCTCTGGATGTTGAATTGTATGTACATATTTGTTATAAATATACAAGTTATAAGGTGCTGTGTACAACTGCGTAGAGAAAGTATTGCACTGTAAATTGTTATAAGGTGCTGTGTACGAGTGCGTATGCGAAAGTATTGCACGTTTATTGCACAGTAGGGCAATATTTAACTGTTCATGAGGTAGATGAGGTAGAGGAAAGAAACTTTTCCTGTGTCTGGCTGTTTTTGTGCTTGGTGCTCTGTAGCGTCGACCAGACGGTAACAGTTCAAACAGGAAGTGCGCTGGGTGTGAGGGGTCCAGAGTGATTTCGTAAGCCATGTCACTTGACATGTCACTTAGCTAAAAGTGTAATCCTGTTCATTTTACTGGGATTTGAAAAAAGAGTAACATAAAAAATGTTCAAGGACAATATAAATTTGATGACCTCAATAGTCAGCATCTAGAAAGTTTCTTTATATATACTGAAAACATGTTGAGTGTACATATCATAAGCAGGATTTTGTCTTCTGAGACAAATTTGGGAAATCCAAAGATTCCTGTAATCCTAGGTTAAAATCTTTGATCGTTAGTTTGACATTTTCATAGACAGCCACTTAAAGGCCAGTTTGATCCAATTTCCCTCAAATGAAGTTCTAGCAGAGTCAGATTTCAGAGACTGTACTGCTGTGTGATTTCAGTAACGATGACCATCACATCAAGAACTAATAGGAGCACATCATATAATGACGCAATCAGTGCGACAACTTCAAACCAGTGCGGGAAAATGTCAAAACAGCTTTATTTTCTGTTTTTTTTTTAATTAATAATGGATGTTGTGAGAAAACAATACTAATACAAATTTGTTTTTGCTTGCTGTGAGGTATCATTTCAGAATGCAGGTGTCACACCTCCTGCACGTTCTGTCAGCCCCGATCACCAGTCACACTCTCCAGCCACTACACAACGCACTCACTCACCAGATTACTAATCACGCTCACCTGCGCACTCATCACATGCACCTGCTCCTGTCATCACCACCACTCCATATAACCCACGCACTCCTTTCAGTCATGGTCCGGTATCTTCTTCACTTGGTCGCAACTCTCTCTGTCTGCTCATCTGGATCATCCGCCAAGGCTATCCGTGACTCATCTTACCCAGAGACTAACCCCTGTCATCGGCTTGCTCTACTTAAGGGAAGTGACTATATTGAACTGTTTGCATGCACCGCTCGGTGCGAAGATATACTTGTGTTTAATAAACACTGTGTGAAAAGATATCCTTGTCTCTACCTTCTGTGATCCGTGACAGCAGGTTAGTGAATGTGTCACTTATGGAAGACGTCAAACCCTGGATGGGTTTTCTTGCATGTCTTAGTTGATGCATCTTGATAGTCATTCAATCTGGCACTATATGAAAATGGAGATTTTACAGTCTGACATGGGAATCATGTTTGTGCAATCTGACAAGCTACAATCATTTGGGATTATTAAAAGAAATCACACAGTGTGAGCTGAGCTTTTTGTCAATACAAAAAAATATATATCTTGTACTGTAAATATTATGAACTATTAATCAATAAATGCTTAGGTACAGGGAGTTTCATCACCTGAAATAAGACTAATCTAGCTAACATTTTGACATAATGTGACAAAAAACTGGGAACTCTTATTTTCATTTTCAGGCCATTGTGAAATATAATGAATTTTGGGTATATCTAAAGGCAATATTTGTTTACAGTCATCTGTGATTTAATCCAGAGCAAATTTTATAGCTTTATTGTAATAATGTTCGCGGCCACCTGGCCGCCGGGAAGAAGGAGGCGGAGAACCGACGAATCTTTCTAAAACATTTATTAATTAAAGGGACGGCAGCTCCTCACGGAGACTGCCGTCTAAAACAAAACATAAATGTCCAGGCCTGGACCTCTCTCAGCTTCCTCTGCCTTCGTTCCTCCTCTTATAGTCCAGAGCTCCTTCCGTGGGATTTGAGGCCGGTGTGCGCTGCACCTGTAAGCACTTTGGGCCTCGGCCTCATTCAGTTCCCACGGCTCTCGGCCCCGCCCCGTCACCACATTTATATATTATGCTGAATGAAAACTTGGTCCTTATTTTTTGACCGATTTAATTAGCATCTTTACATTATTCATTCATTCATTCTCATTTCGGCTTAGTCCCTTTATTAATCTGGGGTCGCCACAGCGGAATGAACCGCCAACTTATCCAGCATATGTTTTACGCAGCGGATGCCCTTCCAGCTGCAACCCATCTCTGGGAAACATTACCCAATTCACCTGTACCGCATGTCTTTGGACTTGTGGGGGAAACCGGAGCACCCGGAGGAAACCCACGCCAACACGGGGAGAACATGCAAACTCCACACAGAAACGCCAACTGACCCAGCCGAGGCTCGAACCAGCGACCTTCTTGCTGTGAGGCGAACGTGCTATCCACTGCGCCACCGTGAGGCCCATCTTTACATTATTGTTTGTTAAATGTTATCATTCAATGAATGGCATATGACATAAAATTGCAGGTAAGTCAATCAATTTTGTAATAATAGTGTATTAATTTAAATTATACTCAATTGTTTTGAAGTTCATAATCCCCTACTTTGTCTTTGACCCATATGCAGTCTACGTTTATTTTAAGACATAACAATTACTACTTTAAAAATGGCATTCTTTTAACACACTGTTTTCTTTCATGTCATAGCAGTTGTAACATCCAGATATTTTTAACTTTATACAGAAAAGTGCTCAAGGCTAAAATCTCGACATACTCTGTAAATTCTCCGCATATGAATAGACGATATCTGCAAGTTGCGTAAATGTCTTTTAGATCTCAGAGTCAAAAACTGCTGGTACAAAAATGACTTAAAGCAATGTCATTATCAAAAACTAAATTAAAAACATAAATGAAACTACTCACAAGCCAGATAATGATACATGTTTGCAGGACATTGAACAGTTAGTTTTAATTAGATGTGGCTGAATATGAAGCGAACTGACAACTTCAAAAACGGTCAAGGTTTTCCGAGGTAAAACATTCCTCTTTCACAATCTTTGGATGACTTTGCCTCAGGAAATGACTTCTGTCACAAATCTACTGCCCTAATCACAATCCATCATCCACTATTTTAAATCACTGTTTTCAAATAAACCATTTCCCCCCGAAAGTCCGCTGCAAGGTGAGTTGGCCTTTTAAAATCAGTCAGTGTGCACTTCTGGCTGATAATTTCCTTATTTTCCTAAAATGAAATAAGCAAAATATCACTACCCATCAATTCATCAAGAAATATGTTTCCCTCATGAGCGTGTCCTTGTCCCTCCTCGCTTATTTTGTGTCATCGCTGTATAGAAGACTGTCAGTCTCTCTCTCTCTCTCTCTCTCTCTCTTTGTTTACCTTGTCTAATTGCTCAAGCCGCAAAATATGCCTCTGAAAATATGAGTTTCTGGCACAATGAACACAAATGTGTATAATAGCATGGGTATCACACAGGCATTACAAAGAGATGGTGAATTATGAGGACACTGCTGATGTCCCCTTTAAAAAAAATAAATAAATAAATCTTAGAAATCTGTACACTGTTTCCTGTAAGGGGTTGGCATAGGTGTAGGTTTGGAACCTATGGAATGTTCCCACAATTAACAAGCATTTGCCATATATCACACAAAAACAGCAAATGTATTCACACAGAGACTGACATTCTTGAGTTAGTGTACAATTCTCCTTTGAGCAAAGATACTAAAAGTCAAATACAGCATGATAACGTCAAATACAGAAGTGCAATTAGACAAAAAGTATTTTTGTGCCAGAGATTAACATTGGGAGGAACACCCGGTCGTTTCAGAGCATACATCTACCTAGTAGAGTGGGCTCTTGCATGAGCTTTGCCTCTCTCACAGCAGGAGATGAATTCATCGCTGACCTAAACTCAGAAAACCAAGTCTACTTGGGTCACAACTATCAGTACTTGTTCTCCATCTTCGCTGATCTTGAAAAGGGTCTGTGCAAGGAGCATGACTGGGAGACAAGTGTGTACTCTAAGCACCTTGTCCAGTTGTGCATCAGGGATAGGGTTAGGGTAGAGACATTGGGCAGACACTAGGGGTTACTAATGGGATGCCCTATCACCTTTCATGTATTACAAAACTGGGTTTTGATCAGTGTCAAGTGAAATTTGCATGTCAAACCTATGACATCTGGGCATGCAAGAAGGCATAATTACTTAGTAGCAAGTACTGCATCCAACTTGTTGGCCAAGACTGATATTGCCAGAAAATCAGGTCAAGGCTGGCTCTACCTACGGACAATTATATCTTATGAAGGTCAGAAGTCTCTCTCACCCTGGATCACCTCTCATGACAACTTTAAACACTTCTGTAGTGCTTTTTGGCAGTCTGGCTTTCCCACTTGGCTGCACATGGCAAAAAATAGGTGAAGCTTGCTACCTAGGGGATCTTTAGTTGAAAGTAGTGCCACCTCTTTGCTTATTCAATGTAAACAATGGGGCAGAACAGGCCATTTGTGACATCAGATCACAAAACTTGCAGAATGGCCATGGGGTCCTAGGACAATTACTCTAAGTTGAGGCATTTTTGTTTGTGGGGACAAATGTGCCACAATTACATCTGTGGAATTTTCAAGTACCCTGCTTTGTCCCATCATCGAGAGTGGTGAGGGGAGTAAAGTCTCTTACCAAAATGAGCTGAAATTGGTGCTTCCCATCATCAAGTTCTGCAATCCATGAATTCTGAACAGTGTGGAGAAGTATATTCCAACTCAATGCTGAAGGCCTAGACAGGCACGACAGCCAATCTGGTGCCTGCTTTGGAATGCCCTTCACCTGAGAAGGTTCAAGTCTGGCCTCAAACTCAACCCTCTCTGGGAACTTGACAGGAGCATCCAAGCTTGCTGGGACATGAAAGGACAATAAGGACTGACCCTGTGGAAACTCATCTGTGTTGCACCCCGAATCGATTTTACCTCCAAGGACTAATGCTTGGAGATTGAAGGACCAGAGTCGGAAGCCGTTAAGGGGACTCTTTATTAGCCTTTTAGGAAAGTATGTGATATGAGACTTCAAGTTTACCATTGATATGCTCTCACAATGAGGGTATTCACTGTTTAAATTCACTGCTTGAGGATGAACATTGACATTTACTGCAACCAAAAGGACATTAAAAGACATTGAAAAAGACATTAATCAACCATGGATTATTTAGGTAGAACTTTAAGCTCTTTTAGAATGCCACTGAAGCACTTGCAGGATGCCACATGAAAAGAAAACTGTCATGATGGAAAACCATCAAACAGAAGAAAGCTGTCATGTTTAAGACATTGACAATTAATGTTTTTCAAGATCAAGTAAATGCCTTTTCAAAAGTCTGTTCTAAAAGTATGTTGACAGCTCTTTAAAAGGCATTCAAGAGTTTTGTTTGAAGAACTTAGTGGAAAGAATGACAGAGACATAAACTTTAGCTTAAAGAAGCTATGCATACACAATTAATTTTGCTGTGATTGTAATTAGTTGTGATTTAATAAGTGAATTTTACTGCAGTCTCAGATTCTCATTAAACTTTTAAATATATTAAAGTATAAAATATATATACAAATTTATGATACTGTACAACTATGCCATTTATGATGCATACAACCCCCTTCCATCTCATTGACTCCAGCTCCTTTATGGTGTTCAGGGATAGTTGCTAAGCTGTTTGGCTTGTTTCTAGGCTAGTTTGTGTGGCTCCACTCTTTATTTGACACTTTAGATATTTTTTTTTCCAATATCAAATATTTTCAAACTTCTGCTCGCTTTATCAAAACAAATATAAACAAAAGTGTGAAAATATAGCTAAACAAAATGTAAAATACATAAACCACGAATACATGCCAGACTAAAATATAAAACAAACAAGATCCTATAGTTTTATTGTTGATCACTTTAGTGGCTTTAGACACATTTTACCAGGTCTAGATATGATAGTGCCTTTCCCACCAAGCACTTTTATGTACAAAAGACATCTAATAGACACCTGAACATAGAGTCTTGGCTAAAACAAGGCTAAATTTGAGCTGTCAGTGAAAATCTAATAAATGTTTAGTAATAGTCCAAATTTAGCCTTGTTTTAGCCAAGACTCTATGTTCAGACATCTCATTACTGTAGGTTATGTGTATCAAAGACGACAGAATGGAACATACAGTACAAATAAAAGTACTTCAAAGCTGTAATATTGGGGTTGTAAGGGTAAACCGATGACATTGTGAGGACTTGCATTGTGAGTTTGAAAATCCCCATGATGTACCAGATTGCATTTCAAAGCCTTTGGCTTAATGAAAACTGCAGCTACTGGTGGTAAAGTTTGATTACAGTATTGTAAGGGCTCTTGGCACAAGTAGCATTTTGCTGATTGCGTTGCTGATACAAATGTACAGCTTTCAAGGAAATGTTTTTTACCTCACTAAATTTATGAAAGCATTTAAAGCAGTATATCGGAAATAAATGAGAAAAAAAAAAGATCTAGATGGCTTTGTCCGGTTTGTACGTGCATGCAGCCAGAAGTATGGTGCTTTCAGTCCTGCACAAAATACAGTGAAACCCGTCAGCTCTTTTATTAGCACAGCAGGTTTGTTAGCTCGTACAAAAGTGGTGATGAAAGACGCTTATTAGAGACTGGGAATATTTTATTTGAGTGGTGTGACCGCTGCCATACCTGTACTTTCACACAGCGCGATAAAGAATGAAAGTGAGTGGCTGTTGCACACATACCAGCAGTGCAGACCTATACACGCACATCCAGAAGAATTCATCTCTCAGCAGTTCCTGTTGCCCTCCAGCGAGGGAGTCCTGCTGCAGACATTGATCAAAATGACTTGTAGCATGTAGAAGTTCAAAATCTACCTCCTTTATGTCCCTTTGCTACCGACAGCCTGCCTTATCCACTCAAGCAGGACAAAGAACAAGAAGCTCACGCAACTGCACAAAGCAGTCTGTGCAAAAAAAAGGAGCAGCTCATTCCTAATGCAGATTTGTTTCTCTCTTCATAAGGTCTCTCTTATGACTCTGAGAAAAGTTTCAATCAAATACAGTTGAAGACAAAAGTATCCAACTTCATTGAATTTTTTGTTTATTTTAAAATAAATCCTTAGTAATTACCAGACCCAGGATTAGTTTACTGTATTTTCTATTGTATTTTTATTTTAAATTGAATTGTATGTTGTTTTTTATTTTATTTTTAATAATAACTGCAGTAACACTTTAGAAAAACAGTGCAAAATTAAAGATTTACTAATGTGTAAACTGTATTATGAAATAATAGCATGCACTAATCATGAACCAACTTTCACTACAACATGAGTCACAGGAGTTGAATAATGGCTACTGTAATTACTTGTTAGTAAATGTTTGTTAATTATTGTATTAATTAGATTTAGCTAAATGTAACTCATGTCATGACCTGTTACTGTATCACTATATGTCATGGCATTACTTGGAGGGGCACATTATCATTAACTCATTCTTAACTACTCAATAACTCCTGTGTTATGCACATCCATCTAGTGTGCGTTCACATTGAAAAGCAATAGAAAAGTGTTCTATCTACATCAAAATGAAGAGTTTAAACACAGGAGTTCATGAGTAGTTAAGAATGCATTAATGATAATAAACCCGTCCAGGTAAAGCCATATACACAAGTACAGGTCATGAGTTTATGTTAGTTACATTTAGCTAAATCTAAAGTGTTATTTAATACATTCATTAATAGACATGTACTAACAAGTAATTAAGGTTGCCGTTATTCACACATGAACTCATGTTGTAGTCAAAATTGATTCATGACTAGAGTATACTTTAACTCATTGTTGCTTCATAATGAAGTTACATTTAGTTTACACATTAGTTCATCATTATTCATGTACTGGTATTGTAAATTGTCACCAAAAATGGCTTAGGTCAAAATTATTGTCTTACTGTGGTATTTGTGACTGTGGCTTCACTGTGTCTGAGTTGCTGTGTTTATCCTGATACCCCTGGTTATCCTTCTCTGAAGCAACATGCCCAAAGACTGGGTGGAGAGAATCAGCTCATTTGCATTTAAAGGTACATGCACAAAACAGCTAAAATTCCCTCTGGAAAAAAAACAAACTAAAGCTAAAAGTAAAACATTATTATTATTATTATTATTATATTAACAGATTAAAGGCTTTGTGTGCACATTAAGCTAGTAATCCTAGTACCTTCTAAAATAACTTGTGAAATATTGTGTACTCTCATGATGGCAAATAAAAAAAAGATATTAGAAACTAGTTATTAAAATTATTAAATTAAATTATAAATAAATTATGTGTTTAAAAAAAACGTATATCCTTTAAACAGCACTTGGGATAAATAAAACGTTTTAAAGTTTAAAAAGTACTTTAATATGTTTTGTAAGATTATTCAATTTTAGAAACAATAAAAAAAATACAAATAGGGTCCTCTAAAAATGACATCCAGCAAACATAGGACTTTTTTGAAGACAGACAGTCTTGTCAGGGTGAGTAAACTTTTTTTATAGGATGATGGAGAACTTTTAGAAATAATGTTTTCACATATTTGCAATGGTTGTGTTCGAGTCACTCACTGGTCCTTAGTGTGACCAAAAGAATCTGAAAGTCAAACCCACCAAGAGGTTTTCTGTTTAATAGACTATCTAATAGACATCTAAATATAGACGACTTAGCTAAAACAAAGCTAAGTCCACTACACATCGCACACAATCACCCGATTACTAATCACGAACACCTGTGCACTAACAACACTCACCTGTTCCAGCCATCACCCACGCACTATATATACTCACCCCTCCTGTTCACTCGTCGGCTGGAATCATCGTGGTATGGTCATACTCTCCTTGTGCTCACCCTGATCTTCTTCCAAGTCTTCTATGAACGAACCCCTCATCGAGGCTAACTCCTGTTACCTGTTTGCTCGACTATAAGGGAAGTGACTGTTTACCTTTCTAATCCTTTTGTCTCTACCTTCTGTGACCATGACAACTAGCTTCCAACATTTAATTCATTTCAATTCAATTTATCTTTATTTTTATAGCGCTTTTATAATGTATATTGTGTCAAACCAGCTTAACATGAATGAAGTTCTAGTAAATAACATTAAACATTCTTCAGAATAAGATTTGTTTTGTGTGTCCAACAGAGAAAAAAAATTAAAATTACTTCCTGTTAAGTTTAATTAAACTGAAGATGTTTACTTCCTGCTTTGCTACTGTTCAGTTTGCTACTGTCTCTGCCTACTTTTGCACTCTTGCGTTTTATATTTTATACTCTAATTTTAACTTGAGCTTATCAGCAAAGTGCTCAAACGACACAGCTTGAAGATCAACATCGAATATACAAACTTTCTGGAATACAACTTTGCTAACAAGAGGGGAATTTTCGACAAAACAATCTTCTCCCGCTACCAGCTGCTTACATTCCTGAAATGGGAAAACATGGCTGTTAAAATGCCTCTGGATCAGATTAATTCAGAATCTCACTACTGCTCAAACTGCCAAAAACTTCTACAAAAGATTGCAGTTCTTGAAACAAAGTTACTTGCGATCCAACCAGAACTGCCGAATCACACAGAGCTTCAAAAGTTTCATTATTATGTGAACTATACATTTAACTAAGACACACAATGATAAATGACACTACAGATATGTCAAATACTAGAAAACTAGACTACTAGACTTCTGACTACCTTCATTAATTCATTGAAGTTCATTCAGCGGAATGAACTGCCAACTTATCCAGCATATGTTTTACACAGCGGATGCCCTTCCAGCTGCAACCCAGTACTGGGGAACACCCATATGCACTCATTCACACATATACACTACGACCAATTTAGTTTATTTAATTCACCTATAGCGCATGTCTTTAGACTGTGGGGGAAACCAGAGCACCCGGAGGAAACTCACGCGAGCACGGGGAGAACATGTAAACTCCACACAGAAATGCCGACTGACCAGCCGGGACTCGAACCAGCGACCTTCTTACTGTGAGGCGACAACGCTAACCACTGAGCCACCGTGTCGTCCTTCTTCTGATTACCTCTGTAATTAATTTGAGTGATCACAACATATTTACGCTTCATATCATATGACAGAGTCATAATTAATTAAGACTCTTTATATCAGATGTAAATATTCAGATATCTATTCTGCTTCACGCACAACCTCTGCCATACAGAGAAAAACACATTAGTTTTTGAAACCTATAATTCTGAACTACAGGGAGAGGTAAGAAAAGCAAAGCTCCATTGTTAATGCCACAAAAACACGAAGAAAAAGCTGGAGTGATAATTACAGCATATTGAATAGGACCTCGAGCCAACAAGGTCAGCAATACAATAATTATAGTTGTAACGGCACACATACGTGTGAAGGTGGCTAATAGGAGAGCTGGACTCATCGCTCTGTAATTGCTTGTCAGGTTCTGAGTTTAGGCGTCATGTTTACGGGCATGTTGAGATTACCTGAGCTGTGTCTAGTGAGAAAAAGGTTGACTAATTCTTTCATCCAAGGTCAGAGCTACCGCTAAGGTGTGTGTACATAACAGAAATCAGACCTTACACTCCCAACTTATCACATAATGATGGATGTCATTTTTTGATGCTTAGTATGTAGAGTTGCGCAATCGATCAAAGTAAAATCACAATCATGATTGTCATGCACATCTTGTCAGGGAAGCACGAGTGTTTGATTAGTAATCAAACTGTTGGCATGGCATGAAAATTATGAGGGGTAGCAACGCTGAAAGCAAGCATAATCACTGAATGTTTTTTGTATATTCAGTGAATGCTACAACTCGACAACTTTGTGATTTAGTTGTGACTATTATAGTAGACTATTATATACTATACTATAGTAAGTGACTACCTCAAGAAACACTAAAATTATATTATGTCAGTCTAATCAATAGTCATACAGTATGTGTATTTTTTTTACTCTTAATACAGCATTCTTTGTTAGTTTGACAGTAATTCAGCTTAATTAATTATTATTATTTATTTTTTGATGTGATGATCTTCAACTTCCTTTAATCAAAATTTACAGTACACTACCTGACAAAATTTTTGTCGTCGATCCCAGTTGTAAGAGCCATTTGGGAAAGTGGCAGAAGGTTGATTCTTCAGATGAATCTTCTGTTCTAATGAATCATCAGTCAAGTTTGGTAAAGGAAAAATCATGGTTTGGGCTTACATTCAGTATAGGGGCATGTGAGGGATCTGCAGAGTGGATGGCAACATCAACAGCCTGAGGCATCAAGACATTTGTGCTGCCCATTACATTGCAAACCACAGGAGAGAGCAAATTCTTCAGCAGGATAGCACTCTTTTTCATACTTCAGCCTCCACATCAAAGTTCCTGAAAGCAAAGAAGGTCAAAGTGCTACAGGATTGGCCAGCCCAGTCACCAAACATGAATATTATTGAGCATGTCTGGGGTAAGATGGAGGAGGAGGCATTGAACTCTGGAAGTCCTGCAAGAACGCTTTCTTTGCCATTCCAGATGACTTTAATAATAAGTTATTTGAGTCATTGCAGATATGTATGGATGCAGTCATCCAAGCTCATGGGAGTCATACACAATATTGATTCTTTTTCCACTGCACCATGACTTTATATTCTGCACTGTACATTATTTCTGTTACATGTAAAGACTTTTGTCAGACCTTACTGTCCTAATTAAATAATTAAAAATCAAGGCATGATCATCTTTTATTTTGGTAAAATAAGCATAATCAGGAGGTCTTTGCCTTTCATATAAGCCACTTCTAATACCAAATTATCAACTAGAAGTCAAGTTATTATTAGTTGTTCCTAAAACTTGGATAAGAGACAAGACTTGCTCAGGTAGATCTCGAGAACACCCCTGCTGTAGTAGCTAGTGATTGCTCTTGAGATGACTACTTACTAGGAGCATGTCTATGATGCCGATTTGGATTAGTCAATTAACTTAAGTTGCATATTTTGGGACAGTGGGAGGAAACCGGGGAACCTGGTGGAAACCCACGTGAGCACTGGGAGAACATGTAAACTCCACACAAAAACGTCGGCTGGCTTGGTAAGGACTAGAACCAGTGACGTTCTTGCTGTGAGGCAACAGTGCTAACCACTGGTTCACCGTGCCACCCATCAAGGAGGAGTAGGGGTGGAAGGGGGGATTCTTCAAAATGAAGATGGCTGTAATATGGAACTTAGGGTATTTATAGTGGCTTAGAAATCGTCTGATTGTTGAATCATGAATTGAATAATGCGGGACCAGCCGCAAGCAGTCATAAGCACATGATCCTCTCGAAATTATTTTATAAATAAACTTCACTTTGATGATGTTGTGACATTGTGGAATCATGGGAGTTGTGTCTTCATTACATCTTACAGGAGAAATCCTGTTCATAGATGAGCTAAAGTATTCAACTCTTATTAACATGGTGGTATGAAGCAGAGTAAGGCTGAACTCCATTAAAACGAAACAAGAGTGCTGAAGCGATTGTTTATAAGAGATGAGTGTGACGCAGCATGAAAACAGCAGAGCTTTTCTTATGCCACATTCCACTGCTTCCGCTTCTTCCACCCGTGATCACTTGGGGAACAAGCAGCACTTTAATATTAAATACATTTTAAGATTCTGTTATAACGCTTGTCTGTGTTTGTTTGTTGTGTGACATAATTTCAACTGAAACATGAAGACAGGGCAGGACCAGAGTAGCTCTTCCCCCTTTACAAAAACAAAACAAAACAGAAAGTAGTGTTTTGGTTTTAATCAAAGCCCAGTGAGAGTGGTTGAGCTCAAGCACATCAAAAAAAAAAAAAAAAGGCTAAATGAGAAGCATCCTGAAGGGACGAGACATGCAAGATACTATAGAACATTTGATTGGTCAGAATATTAGAAGAGAAACTAAAGTATGATTCATTCATTCATTTTCCTTTGGCTTAGTCCCTTTATTTTTTCAGGGGGCGCCACAGTTTAATGAACCACCAACTTATCCACCATATGTTTTACACAGCAGATGCCCTTCCAGCTGCAACCCAGTACTGGGAAACATCCATACACACATTCACACACATACTGTACACTACAGCCAATGTAGTTTGTTCAATTCACCTATATCGCATGTCTTTGGACTGTGGGGAAAAACAGAGCACCCGGAGGAAACCCATGTAAACACAAGGAGAACATGCAAATTCCACACAGAAATGCCAACTGACCCAGCCGGGACTCGAAGCAGAGACTTTCTTGCTGTGAGGCGACAGTGCTAGCCACTGAGCCACAGTGTCGCCCAAAAATAAGTATCAGGTGACATAACAAAAAAGTTGATATATTTAGGCAGAAGTGCAAACTGCAAGTATTGGACATTTATATTTTCTAAATGCAAATAGTGTCACTGTTTTGAAGCACACTAGTTTATAGATATCCTTAAGACTAAAATACTGATATTCTCTGGTATACCGATAATCGAGGGTGTGTGATGCTATAAGGATGGCCACACAGGATGCAGTCCATGTCACTGGATACAATTGCTTATTTATTTAAATTTGTACATACTTTGAAATATTTGGGATACTGCAAGTACGTAAGTCAGCAAAATATAAAACACTGGTCTAGTGGTGTTTGGACATATTAGGAAAAAATATTATACTGTGCCTTTTACTTTAGGCTTTTTAATGATGACAAAATGATTATCCAATGTGTCATTCGATGGAGAAAAAATAATGCTAAAGAGGTATCCTGAAAGTCATAGGGTGTCACCAAGGGATCCTGACCAAGCAATATGCAATGAGATAGGCAAAAGAATGTGTTACTCAAACATTTTAAACCGCAAATGGTATGTAGTGCAGTCCGTCAAGAAGAAATCATCTTTTGTTTGCGTTGCTTTGCATATTCAGCCTCCATCCAGCCCACATAGATGTTAATGTACACCCACACAAACACATTTGTGCTAACAGGGCATGCTTATTTTCCTGCACCCTCTTGTTCTCAATGGATTTCTCACTTCCTAAAACCCACACACTTCAAATACACACCGGCTCTCACACACACACATGCAGTACATATCGCGGCTTCGTAGGCAAGAAGCTCTGGGTGCAACATCAGCTGAAATTGAATCCAGCGGCTAGATCTGGTTGTATCTCTCACACACATATGCTCTGATCCTAGTTCTGCAGAGTTTTCTTCTCTGGCCTGGTCAGAGGCTTTAGGGACAAAATCCTACCAGCCTGCACTTTGTCTAATGGAGGGTAAAAGGGCCCTGGCCAAAGCAGCGTATCACTGAACTGCTGACTTTAGTTGGCCTCGGAGAACTATGAGAAACATCATCCACGCTGTAGAGAGATGCTTTCAGAACTTGCTTATACACTTTTGTGTGTGTGTGTTCGACTTGTTTCGGGAGATCTTCTTACTGATCTCTCATTCATATTCATGAAGATATATTTTATGTTTGGTTCGACGATAGACAGTGGTCGGGGCGGTTCAAGGGTCAGTGGATATTTCATCTGTTAAGACCATTACAATATGATTTTCTGAGGGGAAACATTGTTTATTATTATTTTCTGCGAAGTGCGTGACATTGTATCTTAATGAAAGAGCACCACAAGATGTCATGCCTTGTGTTGCAAAGTATCTAAAACTATTGGAAGTTCTGAAACTATATTCAGTGTTTTTGGGTCTATGCAAAACTCACTGCTTATGTCAAAATACATATGTACTTAATTTAATTGCATATGCTCTGGCAGATAATAAACCTTAATATTAAAGGCCACTTTAATGTACTGTATGTTAAGAGAGCACATTTTCATGACACATAAGTGCACTTATTTCTACTTAAAATAAATGTTTAAGTCGGCAGAATAGTTTCAGAATAGTGCTAGGTCCCACTTTGGTCATGAATGTGCCCTATACTAACACTTAGGAGAAGGAATTGTTGAATAAAGTTTTTTTTTTTCATTCTCATAGCTTGATAATACTCCGATTGAATCACCAAAACCATATGGTCTGTTTTGATTATGTTTTTTGATACTTTTCTGGACTTTTACAGAGACAGGAACCTTACTGTCTAAGGGAGACACCTAAGATTTCACCTAAAATTCATTCATTCATTTTCCTTCGGCCACAACGGAATGAACCACCAAATTATCCAGCATGTTTTACACAGCGGATGCCCTTCCAGCTGCAACCCAGTACTGGGAAACATCCATACATACTCATTCACACGCATACACAACGGCCAATTTAGTTTATTCAATTCACCTATACTGTATGTCTTTGGACTTGTGGGGAAACCGGAGCACCCGGAGGAAACCCACGAGAACATGGAGAGAACATGCAAAGTCCACACAGAAATGCCACCCAGCCGGGACTAAGCCACCGTGCCGCCTTTCACCTAAAATATTATTGTCAATTCAGTTTTTTTGGCTGAACTAACTCTTTAACTCCAAGATATCATGCTCTCATCCCTTATTCTAACCAGCGGTATAAGAATATGTCATGTAATTATGGTTATGAAACCCTGTTTTGTAGCATGATTAGCGCTGCTTTAGCTGTTTTGTTTCATGGTACCAAATTTGTAGTGTAAAGTGGTGGTTTATGCCTATAGATGATTAACACCAATCAGCCAGTTGAACTCCTCATACTCACAAGCTTTGGACAGTCACCAACACACTGTAAGTTGCATATAAAAAGTCATTTCAGCGTTAAGGAAAAAACTGTCAAAATGTGATGGGGAAAAAATGTGAACTGGAGTGACTCACAGTCTGAAAAGCCCATTCAGGAAAAACTTTATTGTATAATCAGCAATTTATGGTAAGAATAAATGTAAATCTAGAGTCTGTAAAAAAAGCTGATTTTGTCCAATCAATGACACTTACACTGCAAATTATGCATATAGGCACTTTAACCTGGGGTTTATTCATTTAGGCTATGTCTATGATGTAGTCAAAAAAGGGAAAGTTTTTTCCTTTGCATTTAAAAAAAAAAAAAAAGAATCATGTATACATGGCAAGGATTTTAAAACCCCCAAAACATGGTTTATTTATGCTGGGCCAGTACTTAGCCATGTTACCTTGTTAGTAAAACGCACCTGTAGAGTGACAGTGTGCCATTAGCGGTTCGGTGCTGATGTGTATATAGAATTTGCCATGTGTGCAAGATTTGTCTCCACTTTTGGTTTTAACATTGGTGAAGTAAATCCAAACTTTGCTGATAAAGCATTAGCGAACTCATGAGCAGAAACAACACTACCATGTCTTTTTTTACAAGGCAAGATTTCCATATAGGTTGTTTACACAAGTGGAATTGAAGCAAGATGTTTAATTGACCATTCGATTATTATTGTACTTTAGAGGTGGTGATACATATTTTTTTAATAATTTAATGCAACATAGGCTTATTCTGAAAACGTAGCCCTATATACATTTCTGGAGATCGCGAATTATGTAGCAAGAAGTACATATGGCTGCATTTTGTCTTTAAAACAAACATTATGGGGCGGTATGACGCTGTTCCTTTTCACGCTAGCAGCTGACCGCTTACCTCCGTATGGACGGGTTTCCCACCGTTACCAGTTTGTCCAGTGGCTTGCAGCATACATCGGCAAACGTGAGACGCAGAGAAGATCTGACTGCAACGACGGGGTTCGAGTCCGGTAAAGAACGGTTCCAGAAAGCAGGTAACCCAAAAAATAAAATAATAATGAAATAACAGGGTGAGAATGTGGTAAAATCTGAAAACATGGTAAAAACCGGGGCTTTTCTTTTTCTGGATTGCTTTTCAAAAAAGTGGGTGGGCACTAGTCAATCGGTGCTTTTTAAAACACTATCGGTTGGGTTTAGGCAAGGTGGTGGGTAGTGGAATTGGTCGGTTGTTCAGTCAGTCAGTCTGTCAACAGTGGTCTCGATTTATGCGAGAAGAGCAGGTGCGAATGGCACTTTGCAGAGAAATCAGATCTCTAAAAAAAAAAAAGAGCACACAGCGGCCTCTGATAACAAAGTTGCAGTTCTGCGAAAGACAAAACCTGTAAAAAAAATGTACCTCCTGGGACATATTTGGCGCTCTCCAAAAATGCATACAGGGCTATGTTTTCAGAATGAGCCTGGGTTGATTTAATTGATCTGAGTCCATTTGTCTGGTAAAACTATACCATCACACCTAAAGACACTGTTCAGATGTTTCAGACATTTTTTCAGTTATATGTCCTCAGAGAGCTCATTTGTCTTATACTAGGTTCTTACAAATCTCATCCAAAGCATTCGGATTTCTGACTTTTGAGATTGTTTATCTGAAAATAATTGCACACCTTAAGGCCCATTCACATCAAGCATGATGCCCATAAATTTAAATGTAACAATAAATATCATTCTATTCACACTGACAAATGATATCGACCTGTTTATTTTCAGTTGCTTTTGGCTTGGCATTACTACCCTGTAACCAGCAGATGTCCTCAGGGTGCTATTCGCACATCTGACCAGTAAATCCAGCTTGCGGTGTGCAATCAATTTAGTCAAACAGGTTGAATGTTGCGATTGCTAACAAAAGCAACACACATTTCTTTCCCCTAGCATTTTCATAGGAGACAACACAAAGGTGCCAAAACTAACACAGAATTTCTGAGGTGTGCTTATTAGTATACTTCAATTGGCTAACCTGCCTTGCATAAATTCTGTGCACTTTTTAATGACTAATTCCCATAGTATAACCAAATGTTTCCTAACTGTAGTCTGAACTCTGCTGTTGTTTTACATTCAGAATGATTTTTATTAGAATGATGTTGTGATTATCATGCTTGGTAAAGGGATAGTTCACCCGAAAATGAAAAACAAATACTATTAATTTAATAACTATTAAATTTATACTCACCCTCAGGTCAACCATGATGTAGGTGACTTTTTATTTTCTTCATTCAAACAATAAAGAAAATTTTTGCTAAATCCATGCTCCTTGGTGATTCATATAATGATTCGTCATCAAAGCAACAGGACTCCTTTGGACTACAGTACATTCAGAGAACTGTTTGACCAGGCTTTGGATTAAAGCTAATAATATTGTAAATAACCTTCAATTTCTTACACAGACCAATCGTTCACTTCACAAGAGCTCAGTGTATCATCAGGAGCCATGGGGATTGATTTGGGCTTATTTGTAAGTGTTTATTTTTTATCTAAAAGACCTGTAACCATTCTCTGTCATTATATGAATCACAAAGGACTACAAATTTGGCTAAAAACCTTCTTTAATGTTTAACTGAAGAAAAAAAAGTCACCTACACTTTGGATGAGCTGTGTGTGAGTAGGTTTAATTAATTGTAAATTTTCATTTTGAGGTGAACTATCCCTTTAATGGTCCTTTGGATTGTTCATAAGTCAGTCAGAATCAAGCATTCAACATCCCAGTAGTATAAACCTGATTGAATGTGTTAGACCGAGCTGGAAGAGCTAATCTCCTGTAACTAGCGGAAAGCGCAAGCAATTTAGTTAGATTATTTAAGAACTTGCCAAGGGTGGGTGGCTGTGATTGATGGGTGGAGCTTTCAGCAGGCTGCAGATTTTCAAGTGTGTCTACTGCTCGTCCATCCTGACTCTCAAATTTCTTCTAGTTAAACTCAGTTAATAGATCTCCTGCTCATTAAATGTGGATTCTCGTGACTAATTACCTGCTCTTCCTGTGTATTCCACCGTTATTTCTCTCTCTTTTCTGCTTTTTGATGATGTGTAAATATGGAATTATTGGCGAATTGATCGCAATCTTCTGGCCTGTCCACTGTAGTCTCCTCCCATTAATCAAAGATGACTGCAGAAGGACCAAAATCCATCACTCGCCTGCCACGAGACAATTGTGTGAAGGAGCCCAGTTCATCCCAACTCACTTATAATCAATGGAGTATATAAACACAAACACACACACATACACACACACACACACACACACACACACACACACACACACACACACACACAAGCAGAGATGGGTTTAGTTAGACAGAAGGATATAAAAAAATCATGAGAGACAGAGAAATGAGATCGCATGTGTAGTGATAAAGTCTATATAAGCTGCCATTGATACCTCTTAATCTGTCATTCCCTTCTCTCTTGGTAAATTATTTTAGGAAAATATGATAATGAGATGTAACATATACACAGCTACAAAAAAAAGGAGATACCTTATTTCTCTCTATTTACAATTTATTGTTACGTGTTTGAGTAAAACCTAATATTTTCAGTCTGTACTGATGACAATACAGATTTTAAATTTAAAATAAATAATTTACGTATTAATTAAATTTTACATTAATAAGTAAGATTTTGAAGGGCGTCACAGTGGTGCAGTGGATAGCAGAATCGCCTCACAGCAAGAAGGTAGCTGATTCGAGCCTCAGCTGGTTCAGTTGGCATTTCTGTGTGGAGTTTGCATGTTCTCCCTGTGTTGGTGTGGGTTTCCTCCTGGTGCTCCGGTTTCCCCCACTGTCCAAAGACATGCACTATAGATGAATTGGGTAAGCTAAATTGTCTATAGCGTATGTGTGTGAATGAGTGTGTATGGATGTTGTCCAGTGATGGATTGCAGCTGGAAGGGCATCCGCTGCATAAAACATATGCTGGATAAGTTGGCAGTTCATTCTGCTGTGGCAACCCCTGATTAATAAAGGGACTAAGCTTAAAAGAAAATGAATGAATAAAGTAAGATTATGTAACAGCCAGGTTAGGTTCTCCCCACTCACAGTCCCCTGAGTCACCACAATCACCATCACTTGAGTTCTGATAAGCCCTGCACATCCCCATTCATCACTTCTGCTCTATAAAACCCAGCACCTCACTCTACTCAGTGTCCGGCCTCGTCAATAGACAGAAGGACTAATTCTCATGGTCAGTGATATCTAGCATTTCCTTTAAATTACTTACTTGTCTCGTTTCCCTGTTACCTCTAGCATACAGTATACATCTCTCGCTTCTAGTGTGATTCCCTCCTGGTCTCGTCTGGTTGTCTGATTACTGATCCCACCATGTACCTGGCTTCTTCTCCTCGTCCGAGTCATCTGGTTCATCATCTTCACATCGGCTACAATAAACTTGCATTGTTCATACTATTCATCTGCCATCCTTTTAAAGGGCACCTATGATGAAAATCATCTTTTGTAAGCTGTTTGGACAGAACTGAGTGTAGGTATAGTGTGTTCGCTGTCATATTAGAGTGATATAAAGACAGTAAGTTTCTTTTTTTTATTTCCTGATGTTAAAATAGGATCCAAATCCCTCCCATTTTGAGGCCAACCGCTACTTGACATAGGAGTGCGGTTTGCCTGCCCACAGAATTGATTGACAGCCGCATATTAACATGTCTCCATAGTAACAAGTATAATCATATCTAAGACAGGACATGCGCAAAGTAACCGGGATTAAAGGATCTGTTAGGCTTGTTGTGTTTATTAATCATCATCAAATGTGATCAAGAATGAGTTTTGCAAGTTTAAAATGTTTTTAAAACAGTGCATGTTTGTAATCAATTACGGCGATTCTACTTTCTTTACTTCATCACCACAGCCACATGTCAGCACAATTACGTTAAATCAGGTTTATTTTGTACATTAACATAACGGATATCCATACAGCAGTGGATATTAACGGGTATCCTGTCACATTTGCCATGCAAAAACATTGCAAAGTTAAACGTGTGTGCTGTGTGTGTGTGTGTCTGTGCATGAACTTTGTAACGACATTGTGTGTGACTCATCACAGAAAGACTTGAATTAACTCCACAACAAATACATCAAATAATCATTGGGAAAGTTCTTACTGTTGTATTACTCACAAACGTAACATGAGATCTGCTTCCTTCATGTCTGTCTGTTATGTTACGCAGCCGAGGCAGAGATTGAGGCACACTCTGACAGGCACATGGGAATGGTGGGCGGGGAGAACCAGCATTAAAGGCACAAGCCACCAAAACAGCTACATAGCAAAAAGCAAAAAAAGCTACAAAGCAAAAAAAAGCCAACATTCTAAAAGCTATAATAAATAATCTGATGTGGGTGTTTCTCTTAAATCTTGAAAAGGGGGTACACTAGGTGCCCTTTTAAATATACTATCACACTCACAGCTCCGTCCTCCTTTTTATCAATTATATATATATATATATATTTCAGATGTCTATATACATTTTTATACAACACAATACCAAATACATTATTGTTACTGTGACGATTATTGTGTTATTGATATTGACAGATAGATTTCCCCATAGGTATAACTATGATGTGCATATGATGTTAATAACTTTATGATGCAATCCTAAAACATAAAAGATAAAATAAAAGTTACAAAAGACATTTATAAACAATGTCACATTATGAAGTCTATCTGATGCTATCTCTACCTAGAAATAATCGTTGCAGTTATTGGATATTCCCTGAATTATCTCTTCGATTTGTTCTAGACCATTAAACACAACACTACAGTCCTTTTGAAGCCAGTCTTTCTTCGCTAAGAACTCCAAACATAAACGCCATTGGCCACTTCACTGACTGACTGTGCACTGAGGCGAAAAGCCTTCAGTTTTGGACACTTTCTTTTTAAAATAACTTTTCCAGATTGCTGCTGACTCAGCATTAACAGTGCATATAACACCATGTAAGAAAATAACTGAGTCAGTGTACATTGGAGTTAATGTTCAATACACTGTATGAAGAAAATGTAGTGTACTGTAATTATCAGAAGTGAAATCTGGCTCTTTGCCCAGCTGGTGCCCATAGTTCAACACTGAGAATAGAGAGCGTTCCCTTTTCAAGCTGTTATGAGACGAATCAGAGGGATGGACACAGATTTAAAGAGCCTTTTAAACCAGAAAGCGATGTTCCCCGTGTTGGACATAATCAGTGTTGTTTATTACTAAAAGAAACAAGGACTGCTAAACATTTTGTGAGAATAATAGCACACAAAAAAGAAAAGAAAAACATTTAAACTAGCACTCGTTGAACCTGACGAGTCACAATAGGTTAATTTGTTTTTCGACTTTAAAGGCCTTGGAAATTTTAATTGGGTCCAGTGGAGATGTGAGAATTTGATAAAGAAACAAATGCAAAAAAAGGACACAGAGAGAGAGAGTAAAAAACGAGAAGGCAGGAGACTGGCGAAATACTGATTGTTATAGCACTTCCGTTCAAGTCTGAGGTGTCTAAGAGACTGCAAAGAAGAGAAACTGGAGACTTGAGGGAACAGACACCCACATGAGATTGAGTTTGAGATAGACGTAAGCAAACAACAATGAAGGATCCAAGCTGAGGAGAAAATCCAAGAGAGAGAGAGAGAGAGAGAGAGAGAGAGGAATCAAGGACACGGTTCTGCCTTATGATGGAAAACATGTGAGGTAGATTGTTTTCCTGTCTGAAAACATCCTCCAATTTAGTCCTTATTTCATCAAGGCATTTTGAAGAAACATCTGTGTACACCCAAGCCCCATCTAAATAGGTCTGTGTATAATATGCACATTCCCATTCATCTAGATGGCAGTTTTTGGACTGGTGCACACCCCAGGAGGTATGTGACCTGGAGATCTTTGCTTCATTGGGATTGGAAAACATGTTTTTTCCTTTTTCTGAGGCCCAAGAGAAGCCTTTACCGCCAAGTTCCCCAACTAGGAGTGCATCATTACACTGGGATCCACCAAAACTTATTTAATGACCTGTACCAAGGACACTGCAACCTTTTTAGGTTATTTTTCTTATTATTGTTAGGAATGTGAGCCATGGTGGCTCAGTGGTTAGCAATGTCACCTCACAGCAGGAAGGTCCCTGGTTCGAGTCCCAGCTGGGCTAGTTGGCATTTCTGTGTGGCGTTTGCATGTTCTCCCTGTGTTCATGTGGGTTTCCTCTGGGTGCTCCGGTTTCTCCCATAGTCCAAAGACATGCGCTATAGGTGAATTGGGTAAATAAAATTGGCCATAGTGTATGAGTGTGTGTGTGTGTGTGTGTGTGTGTGTGTGTGTGTGTG
>CAIGQW010054088.1:1520977-1541457 GCA_903798125.1 Danio choprae | reverse complement strand
AATAATAATAATAATAATAATAATAATAATAATAATAATAATAATAATAGTAATAAAAACACTGCATTTGCAAAGTGTGCTTTACACAGGTGAGTGGGCTTGACAAACCACTTTTAAAAGCACTCTATTCTCTGAACACTAACTTTGTATAACTAGCACTTCTTGTGTGTATTGCCTATTGTTAAATCACTGAATGCCTCCTCAATTGTAAGTCAATTTGGACAAAATCATCAGCTAAATGTTTATTTTGAATAAGGCAGTGTTTGAATTTTCCCTTAACGCTCTTTATGCTCTTCAGTTTAGAAATCTAATGTTCATTTTTGATGAATCAATTAAAACTAATGAAGCGAGGGAAAACTGTGGAGGGAAAAATATTAAATAGCACTGTAGGTGCAGAAGTGAGCTGAGTGATAAAGCTAGGGTAATTTCAGGTGAAATATGGGAACAAAATGGACGGGTAAAAGGCAAACAGAGGGAAAAGGAGAAGCAGAGGGGTTATTTATTTGGGGGAAAAAAAGTGCTGAAATCATAGCAAACAAAATGACTGTAGTCACTCCGGACTGACCTCACACCAAAGTCAGTCGATTTGGATTTCACTGCTGGGTTATGGAGACACATATTTTCATGCACAGTACTGGAGCACAAATCAAAGTCAACCAGTAATAAACACAAGCATTTACAAATGCATGGTTTCTCCAGACACACAGAGTCCCTCTCTATAGCGATATTAAATTCTGTTGTATATATTTACCAAGATCACAGCACTAATGCATTTAAACATGCTCTCCCACAACCCCCCACCCCAACACCACACACAAACACAGCCCAACCGGGTTTAATCTGCTCCAGTATTTATTCCCCACTTTCCTTTAGGATGAAATAGATTGTGACATTACACACAGTGGCTGCCGTAGCATCGTGCCTGCCTGCAGCTTCATTGGGTGGGTGGGGGCAGCAAGGTTGCAGGCAGCAATATTAAACCATCAATCACCTCTCCAAATTAGGGCTTTTTACGTCAAAGCAACATTAACAACACACCCACCCACAGGTACAAGCTGGGTGTGAGGACAAAAACTCATATCATCACAACTCTGCTAAATGGCGGCCCTCGACTACACACACACACGTGCACATCACAAACGCCACAGAGGCACAAATAACAGTAATTAGGAGCGAAATTAATCATAATAAATCATTAGAGCTACAACAGTGGTTTCGACTTCCAAGAAAAGACAGGAACTAAATGTAATAAATCTGTTTTGACGCTGGGGTTAGTGCAGGGAGAACTTTACAATGCCAACATTATAGGAGGCAATAAATAGCAAGCAATTGCGAATCGTTTGTGCTCTTCCGTGTGTCACGGTGACAGTGTTTTAAAAATAATCTGCCATGCAAAAACATGACCCACGGCAAACTAAGAGAGAGGATTGTGAGTCAGTAATGTGTCCATTTTGCCGTTTTTCATGTTTCATCATAAAAACATCTGGGCCATCAATGAGCCGACAAGCATATTAGGCAGCAGAAGAAGTGAAATGGGAGAGAAAAGAAGCAAGGAAGGAGTTGCATATGGTGGGGGACAAACGAGCCATTCAAATACATTCATCCTAATTAGCAACAGCAGGGGTACGAGCGGGAGAGCCGCGTCCACATCATCCTCCATTAACACTGTTTACTTACTTACAGGCTCATTACGTGCCGGGGAGTAAAAGCAAGTATAGAAATAAAACACCACACACTCATATATGCTTCAGCCACAGCTATATAAGCCCCAGTATGACAATATTGTGATTTCTTTATCAATACAAACACGGACAAATCGCATCTTTTAAGAAAATCTATTGTTTTCAAACAGGTTTCCCAAACTTTTCCTTGGTAGACACTTGTTTTTTATTTCACTAATGTACTTAAGTAGATAATTTCTGGGGTCTCATTTATAAACCTTCCAAAAAAATATTGTGCATGTAAAAACTACTTTTATTTATTTGTTGCCATAGTTACATTTAGGTTCAGAAATCCTATACTTTTAGTTTTCACAAGCTTTGGAGATGGGCCTCACGGTGGCGCAGTGGGTAGCACGTTCGCCTCACAGCAAGAAGGTCGCTGGTTCGAGCCTCGGCTGGGTCAGTTGGCTTTTCTGTGTGGAGTTTGCATGTTCTCCCTGTGTTGGCGTGGGTTTCCTCCGGGTGCTCCGGTTTCCCCAACAAGTCCAAAGACATCATTCCGCTGTGACGACCCCAGATTAATAAAGAGATTAAGCCGAAATGAAAATGAATGAATGAAAGCTTTGGAGATGTAGCAGATTTGTGCTTGTAAATCATAGTTCACCTATAGGTTTGTTATGAGCCACGGCTGCATTCAAAATGGCATAAATGATTTCGGTGTGCACTAAGAAGGGAACGCAATTGTCCATCTGAAATTTGCTAAAACCTGAACTTTGAAAGCAAATTACACATGAGAGAGATAATTTAAAGCTTTTTTTATTAATCATTCAAAGTGGATGTTGGAACCTTTGAAAGGAATAGGGCATAGGGTGAAAACTCAGAATAGAACACAACCAGGAACTAGGCTTCTGACAACAGCTCTAGGGGTGTAAATGCAACAGCACACATATGCGTCATAGTTTGCGAATGTTCATTGGAACGATGGATTTGGAAAATTCCAAATCGCTGAATTATAACTGTCTCTACGGAACTTGCGACCTTAATTGGCTAACAATATTTTTCTGAAACGCACCCCTCAATGGGATTCGGCATGTTTTTACTTGCATTATTAGGAATTATCAGTATGATTATCAGAGTGTAACATGTGATGGTAATGTAATTATCTTGACAAATAACCATTCATTAGAAATAACTTTTACTTGTATCACTGGAGTAAATTAAAGTACTTTTGTACTTGAACTCAAGTAATATGACAAGGAGGACTTTATACTTTAACTGAATTAATATTTCATTAGGGTATCTGCAAAATCAAGTCAAATCAAATGGCTAATTTGTGTACTTTGTTCCACAACTAGCCATTGGTCAACAAAGTCTGGCCCCAAAGTCATACTATTGGTTGAATCAGTCTTGTCAATTGGACTTTTGCATTGGGAGATTCCTAAGTAATACTGCATTGACAGCACCCCACAAATAAAGTTTTGTATGCTTTTCATGGTAATAAATATTCAAATGGCACATTATGAATATATAACCTTGAACACTGACATCAAAACTACACATATAATAATACAATTTAGCATTTAAGTCATCTGAGCCCAAGCACAAATGGATTGTATAGACAATTATGCAACGGCCATGAGTCTATAAGTGACTCTTGATGAGATTATTATTACTGTTCCTTTCCTTCAGTCAGACAGCAATATACTCAGTCATGTCTGTAAATTTGACTAATATGTTTTCATTATAATACAGATCTGTTGAATGCTTGTTTCTGATTGACTGATGAATGCTCTGCGGTGTGCTATTATTGTCAGGAAAATGCACAGCTATAGTAGTCCTAGGCAAGTCTTGACTCCATTAGACTTCCATATCACTTCAGTAAATGCTCAACCACCCTAGGTGTGCATGATTTTCTAATAATTCAGTGGCCTGTCTTTTATAATCCCTTATATATCATTAGGATACTTGACATTTTATACTAACATAATTTTGTAGATTACAGTCATTTAGAAAAAAGATTTTATTAGGTTTAATTAAACTTTATGAATCCATATTAAATGTATACACATAGGTCAATTGTCTGAACAATATACACTGACTTTTCCCATAAATTCTCTCTAACTAACCAGTGGACTATATATTGGGTATTAGATATTTGTTCACTACACTCAATTTGTTCAACCTACTTATTTAAAATGAGCTAAAACAACACAATTCTTAATTGGGGGGGCAACTTAAAAGTTCATGGTTCGATCCACTTAAGTTTGTAAAAACTAATAGGTTAACTTAATTGGTTCGTATTGTCCCAACACAAATCGATTGTGTGGAACCCCGCATTTTTTACAGTGTGTTTAATACCCACATTCTATACTGTGATTTTATTTGTTATAGAAAAAAGGCCAATGGCATCACATGAGCTTCAAATTTTCATGAGAATGTATCAAAAGCATGTTTCACCTGTGTTACATATTTTGTGCTTCACAATATTAAGTGATTGCACACGCTCCCTAGATCATCACGCTGTTTATCTGTGAGGGGCTGACTAAAATATATAATTTCATGAAATAATTGTCAACAGGAAACTATTTCATTGTAGGTAAACCCTTTATTTAAACATTAATTTCTGACAGGGTTTAACTGACAGGGTTTAGTCAGTGTCCTTGAGGTGAATCATGAGGTAAACCAGACTGCGAAACTGTGAATAAAAGTTTTTTTTTTATTTTGAAATTTTTTTTTAATGTTTTTTTTTTTTTTTTGTTTACAAAATTCATCACGAGGAAGCAATGAGTCATAAAATAAATGCATAAAAAGTATAGCTGATGGCAATACTAAAGCAAGAAACTTTTATTCACCTTAGTTTTCAAGGACATTGAATTCCTGCAAAAATATTGTTTCAGTAAAATTTGTTAATACAATCAAATAGTTGGTTATTATTTTGTAATTCATTCATTCATTCATTCATTCATTCATTCATTCATTTTCTTTTCAGCTTAGTTCCTTTATTAATCTGGGGTCGCCACAGCAGAATGAACCGCCAACTTATCCAGCATATGTTTTACGCAGCGGATGCCCTTCCAACTGCAACCCATCACTGAGAAGCATCCATACACTCATTCATACTCATACACCATGGACAATTTAGCTTACCCAATTCACCTGTACCACATGTATTTGGACTTGTGGGGGAAACTGGAGAACCCGGAGGAAACCCACGCCAACACAGGGAGAACATGCAAACTCCACACAGAAATTCCAACTGACCCAGTCGAGGCTCGAACCAGCAACCTTCTTGCTGTGAGGCGATCCCACTGCGCCACCGTGAGGCCCTGTAATTACTTTATGAATTTATATTTAAATACTTTAGAATGCATACAATTTATAAAGGCAAACAGTGCATATTAAAGATACATATGTTCATGATGAAACTGTCAGCAACTGCTCTTTGGCTCATTCTATTCATAAAGAGCCGAGGGGGTGAAAACTTTATGAATTTGAAGATCAAGTAAAATTGTACTTAATTTGTCTTCATGGGAAGCATGCAATCATCTGCTATGGCAGTGTTAAATGAAGGGGGGAAAAATATTTAAACAAAAAAAAATATATATATAAAATAATAGGAGACCTGTTTAAAGGTTTTCACCCCCCAGCTGCTAATGCATCACATTTCCTTCTAGTGCATCAGTGAGCATGTGAACCTTTTTTTAACATTTGTGTTTGAGTCCCTCAATTGTCCTCAAAATGATGAAAAATCTGAATCTCAAAATCATACAGTCACTGAAAGAGTTCAAATGTGCAAAGATGCTGAACAATGCGCAAGAAATCTGCAGGACATGGAAGATCTTTCTGAAGAACAGCATCTAAACCTTTTGGTGGGGTCATAGTGGGGTCATAGATAACTTCATAAAAACTCTCACCCTAATTTTAGTATTTGGGATTTTCTTGTTTGAATTTACACATCAACAGTCTTCAGTCATATGTGCAAATGCAAACAGATGTAGAAGTACACTGAATTAAGCTCAAGTACTGTATAGCACATTAAAATCTACTTGTTACATCTATCGACACAAATTCCATAACTTTTTGTCAACATGGTCTGAAGATGATCTAAGTCAAATTTGGTGCAAATTAGCCAAACAATGTAGGAGAAGTTTGAAAAAGTAGGTTGATTAGGAAGTTCAGGAAGTTTAGTTAATTAAGGCATAATTGCTATCGATATTCTCAAGACAACCCAAGGAATGTTTCAAGACAAGTTTCATAACAATAGGCAAAATTAATCAAAAGTTATTAGCATTTATAAAAGTATTGTGATAACGTTTGACCAAAAGGTGGCGCTGTGACAAAATTTTTTTAGTGACTTCAGGACACAGTCTCAAAGACACATACCGATCTTTAGAACATATTGCCAATGCGTCCATAAAATATAGAAATTTTTTACATAATTCAAAATGGCCGACGGCCCAAATGGCTGACCTGGGAAAATCAGACATCATTCGACTCGGCATGCTCCGCTGGATGTAAAGAGACCAATTTTATGAATTTTGGACAAAGGGTTATAAGCAAAAAAAAGCTATTTTTGTATCTCCGGACCACTAGGAGACAGTGCACTGAAATGCTGCAGCTAACTTCAAACCATGGTTGCGATAAAACACACCAAGTTTGGTGTGAATACGTCAATGCATTACGGAGATAGCACCTGAGGTTAATTTTTGCAAGCTCTCCGTTAAATTTGTTTGCAAGTTAATCGAAAATGATTTGTCTAATCAACTTGAGTTCCATAAGTTTTGGTTAACATGGTCTGTAGATCATGTGATTCAATTTTGGTGAAAATGGGACAAACGACGAGTTTGTTCAAATAGGTTTTACGAAAAATTCAAAATAAAATGTGATAAAATGTTCATGATGGAAAATGACGTCATAGGATGCGTTTGAATCAGCTTGAGCCAAGGAATCAGAGGAAAATTGTTTGATTGTAGCCCATTCAGTTCAAAAGTTATAAAGATAAACATAAGTGAATTTTTGGACAAGTGGTGGCGCTACAGAGTTTGAGTTAGAGAGTCTAAATTTGTTGTGGTTGAAGATCAGACTGTCCTCTTTCAGTGTGCCATAGTTTGCACAAATGCCGCAAACGGTTCATAGGGCTGCCATAGACTCCCAAAGCAGAAGAAGAAGAAAAAGAAGAAGCGGAAGAAAAATAATAATAAGAACCGGAACGGATACAATAGGTTCCTATGCACCTTATGTGCCTGGCCCCTAATTAACAGTTTTTGTTACAAATTGCAGTACAAAAACCTGGTATTATGTTATTTTACAAACTTAATTCCCTATATATTATTTTTTTATGCAATATACTGTTTCAAACGACTCAAATTTAATTTATTAATTTATCAAAGACAGCAATAAAGATAATCCAAGGCGTAATCCATGAAACAGGCAAAACATTTTGAGACAGGCGGCAAACAATCAAAATGAAAGAAACAGTCCAAAGAGACAAGAACAGGCTAAATGAAGGAAACACTTTGTAATGAGTGCAACAGCTAGACGAGACTCAGCAATGGGAGATTGTGTGAATGGTTTTTAGTGTATTTAATCAGTGTAAATGATCTGCAGCTGTGTCAATGTCCAGATTACTATCAGCTGCAGGAGTTGATTGGCGCAATGTCTCATGGAAGTTGTAGCACAGGTGAGTGTTCTCTAGTGGCCTTATTATTTATTTTATTAGTTAATTTAATTATTATTATAATTTTTTTATTCTGTTTTATCCAAGTGGAAAGCGTTGTAATGTGGTGGCTGTTTTGAGATGCTATACAGCTAACCCAGACTCTTTCTGATTGCATACCCCTATATACATGCTATGTTCGGTTTTTGAGATCTCAAATTCCTCTCCGTGCCTGCTGTTCTCCTGTAAATCCACCAGAGGCTGCTGTCAACTGACTGGCTGACTAACCGATCGACTCCTCCTTCCCTAAAGCCAACCGACAGTGTTTTCAAAAGCACAATCCAGAAAAAGAAAAGCCCTCATGGCAGCCTGATTTTTACCATGTTTTCAGATTTGACCACATTCTAACCCTGTTATTTACTTGTTTATTTTATTTTTGGGCTTTTGTTACCTGCTTTCTGGAACCATTCTTCGCTGGACTCAAACCTTTTCGTCTTAGTCAACTCAGCTCTGTCTCAAATCCTCCGACATACGCGGTGAGCCACTGAACAAACGTAGCAGCAGAAAAGCCATCCACATTGAAGTAATCTGTCAGCTGGTAAGTGCAAAAAGGAACGGCGTCATACCGTCCGGTAGCGTTCGTTTTAAAGATGAAATGCAGCCATATGTTCCTCAGGCTACATCATTTGCAATGTCCAGAAATGTACATAGGGGTACATTTTCAGAATGAGCCTAAGTTGTATACAGCTCTTGCAGAAAACGAATTCCATTCATTCATTCATTTTTTTTGGCTTAGTCCCTTTATTAATCTGGGGTCGCCACAGCAGAATGAACCGCCAACTTATCCAGCATATGTATTACGCAGCGGATGCCCTTCCAGCTGCAACTCATCACTGGGAAACATCCATACATACTTATTCACACACATACACTACGCCCAATTTAGCTTACCCAATTCACCTATACCGCATGTCTTTGAACTTGTGGGGGAAACCGGAGCACCCGGAGGAAACCCACGTGAACACGCAAACTCCACATAGAAATGCCAAGTGGCCCAGTCAAGGCTCAAACCAGCAAGCTTCTTGCTGTGAGGCGATTGTGCTACCCACTGCGCCACCGAATTCCACGAATTCAACGAATTCCAGTCACTTCATAAATCAAACTGCAGCTGAAAGTACAGTGTTCATGATGACGGAAAGTATAACAGTACTATTTATTTGCAAGGGGAGTGGCCACGTCACTGCTCATTTACGTAACAGTAAACACAGCTCAACTTGCATCAGTGACCATTTTTTTTTGCACTTGGCTGTCAGTTCGAGCGCACCTTTAATCAGTGAAGCTGTCTACATCACGTACCTTCACAGTAGACATCTCCGTTGATTATAACATTCAAGTTTTGTCGCGTCCCATGGCTTGCTTGCAGTGCAGACAGGAGGATATATTTGCCGTCTCTGTCTTTCATGCTGACAAAAGCCCTGTTCAGACATATATGAGCTTCCTATCTCTCTCTATCTCATTCTTTCCCTCCTTCCTTTTACTTTCGCACATATGCATACCCCCTACCTGCTTCTGCCTCACTCTCCTCTCCGGCAAAATTGGTATTCTGCTTTCTCTCTTCACAGTGTGCGAGACTAACTCAAAGAGGAATGAAAGGCATATTTTATGTCTCCTATTCAAGAACGTCTCCTCCATCCTCTCCTCTCCTCACTTTCTCTGTGTTCTGGGCCTGTGATAATGAAAGTTAATTAGGCTTCCGTGTCTCACTGCAAAGCACATAGTTGCCAGAAGAAATGTTGAACAGACAGACAGCATCCGAGTGCCAGGATCAGATCAGATATATTCCAGCAGACTTAACTGTAAACACAACTTCAGCCAAGCATTTCTGGGCAGATTCCCCCCGTCAGCACGAGCTAATCAAGACAAAACCCACATCGAAGCCCGAATAATCCTCCGACATTATGGAATTATTTCGGTATATGGCTCTGTAAGAACATTGCGAACTTCTTCTTCTTTTGCTTGTTAGAAAGATAATTGCTCTGTTTTAATCTCTTTTATGCAATATTGTGGTGCAGACAGTGAGAAATTGGGTTTGCGGAAAGCTAAGTGTGTGTGTTTTAATATCGCCACACTCCTAAGTATATTATTCGCTGAAACCCGCTCCAGTTTGGTTATGTAACCTCTTGCTGAAATGAGAGCGATCGGATGTGAAGGAACAATTGAAGGCTGGAACTACCAAAACACATTTAAGGACCCCAAGCAAGTCTGAGAAACACAATTTTCTTTTCTGCGTAAATGTATTTCACATTAAAACAGGAAGTTGGGATATATATCGAAGGACTTTAGGTGTTTTCTGTTTACAAATAGAATTACAGTATGTACTTTTTGGATTCCATCTTATAGAAATAGAATACAATTAAATAATAGCAATTATATAATAATATACAATGATAGTGAACACACTATTGAAATATTTCCATAGGGTTCTACATAGTGGCTTCAGCTACAGAGTTCAGAGCCCCAAAGGGGACATGGTGATGGATAAAGTATAAAATAGCAAGCGAAGTGGAAAAAATGCATTTCACTGCATTTGGGTTCTCTTGCAAAAGTATTGTGCTCCCAGATAAACTGTAGTTTACTTTTGTGTAAGGGTTTTTTATGTAACTTTTTCATAATGATTTCATCACAAAAGTTTTGTGAGAACGCACAAAAGCTATGAAAATATGTGTCCTAGCTCATTTCGCATACAGTACATATCTGTTGTACTGTAAAAATGCATCAGTATAATAAAGTATAGTGTGTTCACACTAAAAATTACACACAAAAAAATGTGGAATGTTGGACACTTCATGGTTTATAATATTATGAAATATTTAGCAAAAAGTACTAATATAAGCTTATATTAGTGTTGTTGTAAAGACCACCTTAACTCGATTCAAGATCAAGTTTGCTTTCAAGTTCAAAGTTTTTTTTTCTGAAATCATTCTAAAAGACCTACATTTACTGCCTTTATATGTACAGGTACTTGGGCATGTATTATAACCAATGTCACAGTTGGTTGCAAGAAAGCAGACCAATGAACAAAAAGGTGTTCATTGACAAAATTAAGCACACGTAGACAGACAAGGGACTGACAAGGTCCAAACCGTAGGGACAACATCAGAATCAACAGCCAGCCAGGAGGAGGAGCAACAGTGGTCAAAACCAGAGCTAGATACTGGAGCAAGCCACATAAACTTCAGGCTTACCGGCCAGGGAAGTCAGGACACAGGATAGGACTGGAAAAGTAGAGACACAGGACAGAACAGCAAACAGGCAGCAATAAAATACAATAAAAAACTAAATATAAAATATGAAATCAAATATAAATCCTAGCAGAAAGAGAACTAGACTGACTTGGGCAATTGGACAGAAGCTGAAATAAAAACTTAAAGAATCTTAAAGAGAGAAATTAAATAATCAAAAAGACAACGAACAATAAACTACTAATACAAGACTGGGACTGACAGAAAAAAAAAGGAACAAAAATGGTTCTAAGGATAAAAGCAAGACAAAGATTAGAACAAAATTGAGTAAACACTATAAACAAAAGAAAATAGTACCTACAAACAAACAATATAGACAAGAGAACTAGAAGAACATGCAAGATAAGATGCTCAGTAAGGATATAAGGCTAGGATAAAAGACAAGCTCACATGGAACGAGCCAGCAAAGAAATGGGAACACACAGCACAAAATATAAACAACAAAGCACACGAGAGACAGGAGGAAATGATCAGGATAACACAGTCTAAATAAGAGTGTGCACATGGCCAACACAAATTAAGAGAACGTTTCAAACACAATGGTAATTAAAAGTGCTTTATATAAACAATAATATAATAAACGTAATATACAATAAGAAAAAAAAATTATTAAAAACAAATTATGATTAAACATGAGAATAAAATCTGATTAAATTATGATTAAAATGTGTTCAAATGGGTTGAAAATGAATAGAATAGAAAGAAAGACACATATCGTGCAATCTGTCAGACATAGCACTGTGCTCACTCAATAAATGCACAAATAAATCTTCTTTATATGTGAATGCACACAAATAAACGAGATTAATGTTTAAATTGTAGAATTTTGAATTATTTTATTATTTTGAATATGAAACGAACAAACAAAGAAAATGAATCATGTATTTAACCAATGGTTCAAAGGAGTCAATTGAAGTGGTTTTAGATTCGTGTGAAACTATTTTGCTAGCAAAAAGTAAAACTGTTTAAAATAATTTCTAAATCAAAGCTAATATGTTTATTTAATGTTCCTTTACATCAATATCATGCCTGCAATTACACTGTAAAAAGTGATTCATTACTTAAATAAGTCCTGTACAGTCCTGTAGTCCAACATTGTGGTTTTCATTGTCAAGAACTTACACATGCCTAGACTCAACACATAAAGTATATGTGCCACCATTTTTACAAAATCACATTGTTGGTGTTTATATGAAAACAATAATGATATTCTTTTCAAAAATGCACAAGTTTTCAAACTGCCAAAACATTTTGTGTAAACCAATAGCCTAAAATGCATCAGAATTTACAGTGTTTCCATATAAATGTTTAATCAAATGAACTGATATTAAATGTCAATTAAAATACATTTGAAGTAACTATAATGTCAAATGAGTGGCGCGGTGGCACTGTGGGTAGCGATGTCGCCTCATAGCAAGAAGCCTTGGCTAGGTCAGTTGGCGGTTCTGTGTGGAGTTTGCATGTTCTCCACGTGTTTGCGTGGGTTTCCTCCGGGTGCTCTGGTTTCCCCCACAATTACAAAGACATGTGCTATAGGTGAATTGGGTAAGCTAAATTGTCCTTAGTGTATATGTGTGAATGACAATGTATGGGTGTTTCCCAGTAATGGGTTGCAGCGGGAAGGGCATCCACTGCACAAAACATGTGCTGGATAAGTTGGCGGTTCATTCTGCTGTGGCGACCCCTGATCAATAAAAAGACTAAGCCGAAAAGAAGATGAATGAATGATGTCAAATAAAAAATGTAATTATTTTTTATAGAAAAGATAAAGAACAAACTGTGTTTACAGCTACTTATTAACAAGGTCATGAGCAAATTTAATATAAACAAGAGAAACAAAAACAATAAAAAATCTAGCTTGTATTGTATTGTTATGTTTAACCCACATGTATGATAATTCTGTCCCCACTGATAGGGTCAAAAATAACAGTGTGCTAACAATCCTACTCAAACGTATGTACAAAATACCATAGACCACACATGTGAGTTAGAAACCACAGCACACAACCACAGCAAAAAAATATATAGATCTCTGTCTGAAACATTATCATTTACAATGAGGTTTTCCTGGAAAATGGTACTATCGTCCCCTCTCTCCCCTACTCTTAATCTGACACCAAACCGAGACTAATTACAAATGGAGCTGATATCAAGACAAGGCCAAGACCTTAAAAAACAAATGGCCTCAAGACCAAACAAGTCTTAAATACTACAACCCTAGTGCATAATGCATTATTTAAGACAAGTCTTGCTATAGCTGGCCATGAACCTCTTGCTGTACATAAATGCTGTTACTGGTGGCTTAAGCAATGCTGTTCAATTTTATGTAAACGATTATAAGCTTATGTACAGAAAAAAAAGATCTATGCTGTCGGTAAACTAGCCTAGATCTACTGAACACAAAGATCATACATGTGGGCGAGTTAAAGAAAATAGCTCCTCACAAATGATCTAATAGAGCGTCAAGGAAACCGCACAGAACGCTGACTGAGAAATAGCGATGAGCAGCATTATTCTCTAAGATAGTGAGATAAGTGACACAGAGTGTGTGGATCATGACAAGACCTTGCTCCAGCATGACCTGTCTCAAGTCCACCCGTTTGAGGAAGAGTGACACCTAGTGGAGGCAGACCAAACATCAGTACAAACTTCAGCCTGTCATAAAACTTTATTTTAGCAAAGGGGTGGCTTGTCCTGCTCCTCAAGATCCAATCCAAATTACCTATTCACTGATCCCCTATAGTGTACAGTACAATTTAAAATGCTGTGTTGTTTCAACCTAAATTTCTATTACAAAAAATGGACAAACTTAACCACTGGGTTAAAAACGTAAATTAAAAATGTAGCCCAGCAGTTGGGTTAATCCATATTTTACCCACATTTGAGTTGAAACAACTTTTTTGTGTGTGTATTTTGGCAGTGTATGAAGTGGTCTATATCAATTTCAACAGTAATGTAAATAATGTGAGCCAGTTAGTCGTAGAGAGTTTTGTCATGAACATTGCAATATATCCTTTGTGGCTTTATGAATCGCTCATTTGTCACATTTATTGTATTATTTGATAACAAAGAGAACCAAACCTGTTTGTCAAAAGTTGTACCTTTAATTGGATTTAAAAATAATATTACAGCATCATATTTATGTGAAAAAAAAAGTATTAGAGAGGGTAATAAAATATAAAAGGGGACCTATATGGCCATTTTTCCAAGATGTAAGATAAGTCAGTAACACTTTACAATGACAGTACATGAATAATGATGTGTTAATATGTTAACTATACATTATTATGAACTAATGATGATTTGTATGCGCTAATCGTGAACTAACTTTAACTACAACATGATACAATTAATGTATTAATCACCACATTAGTTTATGCTTAATTTAACCATTATAAACTCATGATAAGTTCACGTAAAATTATATCATGACATTACTTAAAGGGGCACATCATCATTAACCCATTCTTAACTACTCATGGACTTCTTATGCACGTCCATCTAGTGCGTTTACACTGAATAACGATAGAAAAGTGTTCTATCAACATCAAATTGAACAGTTTAAACACAGGAGTTCATGAGAAGTTAAGGATGAGTTAATGTTGATGTGCCCCTCCAAGTAAAGTCACGACATAGTTATACATTAACAGCTCATAAGCTGTTCATGTTGGTTACATTTAGCTTAAACTTAAATGTTAATCAATACATTAATTAACATTACTTAACAACATGTACTAAAAACCTACTGGACTTTAAATTCAAATGAGATTGGGCTCACAGACCCAGACATTGGCTCACTTTTTAAAAGAGGGAGGAGCTACAAACGCCTGTGAATCAGCAGGATGAGAGAGAGAAATGTGTGAAATGTGATTGTAAAAAAAAAGATTTTTTACCATTTGAGGCTGTCTATGTTCACACACGGGCCTCACAGTGGCGCAGTGGGTAGCACGTTCGCCTCACAGCAAGAAGTCGCTGGTTCGAGCCTCGGCTGGGTCAGTTGGCGTTTCTGTGTGGAGTTTGCATGTTCTCCCTGTGTTGGCGTGGGTTTCCTCCGGGTGCTCCGGTTTCCCCCACAAGTCCAAAGACATGCGGTACAGGTGAATTGGGTAGACTAAATTGTCCGTAGTGTATGAGTGTGAATGGGTGTGTATGGATGTTTCCCAGAGATGGGTTGCAGCTGGAAGGGCATCCGCTGCGTAAAACATATGCTGGATAAGTTGGCGGTTCATTCCGCTGTGGCGACCCCAGATTAATAAAGGGACTAAGCCGAAAAGAAAATGAATGAATGAATGTTCACACACTGACGTCACACAATTGTGTTTAAACCAGTTCTAAAATTGTTTTTTGTTTTTTTTTACATAATAGGTTCCCTTTAAGGGTAACACTACAATGCACGACACATAATACATAAATGTTACAAATTACATGTGTACTACATAAAGAAACATGCACAATACTTGTTAGTGCATTAACTAATTAATTCAATTAATTCATTTACTAATGCATTATGGCCGTCACGGTGGTGCAGTGGGTAGCACGATCACCTTACAGCAAGAAGGTCGCTGGTTCTAGCCTCGGCTGGGTCAGTTGGCATTTCTGTGTGGAGTTTGCATGTTCTCAGAGGAAACAGATTATATAAAATATCTTATTTAGTTAAAGAACCTTCAGGTGAACAGAAATAACCAACACAAATCACCAGAATAACAATTAACTTGACAATTATTATGGCGATTAAGACCAGACAAAGAACAACCCAAACTAAGGAGCATAAATACACTAGACATGATTAACTAATAACAAACAGGGGTATGAACACTGCTGAAACTAATGAATACTAAAAATAACGGGAAGACAGAACAAAGGATTCAGGTCTAAGCACAAGCACATGGAACACATGACAGGGGAAAGCACAGAATCATGACACAGTGTATTGTGGGTAAAAGTAAACAACAAAACCAAACACCATACAAAAGGATGGACATCAAATAGGCTACAGTGTGCTATATACTGAGTAAAGAGCAGTTTCAGACACAGCTACTGTACTACGACCCTGTGTTAATGCATATTTTGGCTGCATTTACACGGCAGATCTTGACGGTCAATTCCAATTTTGTCACAGTATGCAATATTTTTGACGATCATCCTTTAAAAATTACTCCGATCCATTTACAGTGCACAGACGCAAATGCTCTGGAAAAAACAAAGAGCGGGCGGTGACTTGACAGCTGTGATAATAAAAGAGCGCCCTTCTCTTCGTTTCTGTATTTAATCTGTTCGCAGGGTTTGATTTCTTTATTTTCTTTTTGACAAGCTGTTTTGCTATAGTTTATGACAGAAACGTTCTCATTTGGCCATCTTCTTTTAATCTAGGCTTTTTTAAAACCAGTAGTCATTTTAATGTTATTTCCATGGTGTGATTTATGCATGTGATGTATGCAATGGTTTTATATTAGTTTATATTGTTTATGTGGCGGATGATCTCTCTCTCTCTCTCTCGCTAACATGCTTAAATGCATCAACTTGTGCTATATGACAATATAAGCTTTTTTTGTCAATATGAGATTTAAGGTTTGGGACTCATGCTGAAGTCTTTAATGAGGTGCAACATCATGATGTGTGAAAAGTTAATGTGACTCTTTTCAATTTCATATGGATTCTTTTACAGCATCGATGTTGTAATGTAATTCAAATATAATCTGTTAAATAGACTTAAGTATTTATTTAGTTGTTGAAGCATAAAATGAGATGAAAAGCCGTTTAAACACAAGTGCTGTCAGGAAAATACTGTGGTAATAAAATTTTCTTTTTTTTTAAATATGGCATGGAACAATAATGCTTGTACATTCTGTGACCCACTTTATATTGTATATCAATCTGGCAGTGAAGATCATTGATTTTTAAAGAAACCAGAACTTAAACGCGGCGATATTGTAACGGCATACAGTTTACCGGAAGCGCTTGAACTGGGTTACTGAAAATGAAAAGTCCTTCTGCATATACCCTATTGACGGTTGAAAATCTTAAAGGGGCACATCATCATTAACCCATTCTTAACTACTCATGGACTTCTTATGCACGTCCATCTAGTGCGTTTACACTGAATAACGATAGAAAGGTGTTCTATCAACACTTAAACACAGGAGTTCATGAGAAGTTAAGGATGAGTTAATGTTGGTGTGCCCCTCCAAGTAAAGTCACGACATAATTATACATTAACAGCTCATAAATTCATGTTGGTTACATTTAGGGAAAATCCGATCTACCTGCTTGCACTGCAGACGCAAGTGCACGTATCTGATCCATATTGAATAAATTTCCACATATAAACAAGGCCTGAGTCTGATTTAAGTAAATTGGAATCCATGTGACTTTTTCCTGCTTACATGCACATGGGCCATATCCGATCTATGCCACATGGGAGAAAAAAAAGGAGAAAAAAAACCTGAATTGGGTCACTTGAACCATGCAGTGTAAATGCAACCTTTGAAGTTTTGCATGAAAAACGAGTGATGAAAATGGCAAACTTTGAATAAAGATTTCTTACTTCACACACTTGACTTGAGATTGTTTTGGATTTGAGTGTAAAGAAGTTGAATTTGGATAACAGGAGATGGAAACTTACGCCGAGTTCAGACTGCATGATTTTAGCCCCGATTTTGACTCGCAGACAGGGTTTGAGTAATTGCCGACAGATGCCTGAAATCGCCGGCAAATCGGTGCTCGTTCACGTGAGTAACAATCCCACAGTGTGAACTATCAAAGATGCGATCTGAGAGAATCGCAGATGAGTCAAAATCATGCCATGTGAAATGTGTTCTGATTGAAAATAACATTGACAATTACACACAGCCAATGAGAGAGCAGCATCCACTAGTATGGGTGTCTGCAGGCCAGCGGGAGGTTGGGGGAGAAGTTAAAAGGGCTTCTTTTTGGTCTATTTGGACCCAAGAAATGGAGTAAAAACTAGTGGAAATTTGGCAGGAGCATCCGTGTCCGTTTGACGTGTCATCAGAGTAATATCACATCCGGGTTGAAAAAGAAAAAAGTTGAAGAGAAATTGCTAATTCCCTATAAAAGCCAGGTGAGCAAAATAAGCAAATGTTCTACCCCACTAAAGGCTTCTTTCTCATTATGCAGTTAATAACAAAAGATATACTGCGTGACCTTGCGTGGTTTCCATTTCCCTTTTTTACATGTGTTTGGTTGTGAAACATAAATTGTGGACCGAGACAAAGTTGTCTGCGATTCTTGCAGTGTGAAACGTCCTGTCGCTGATCCATCTTGCAGTGTAATCACAGTAGCGATGAAACGCTACCCATACAGTGTGAAAACATCTGTGACGTGACTATTTTGAAAATCGTGCAGTCTGAACTTGGCATTATTGGCCAAATACACTCTAACATAGTGAACATTGCACCCACATGACTAATCAGCTGTTTGGATTATGCTTGAATTGTTTACTGTTCGTTGCTCGGTTACCATTAGCCTACTGCAGTCAGCCAATCTAACAACTTGATTCGCATTTCTAGTTTCGCAAACTTCATGATAGGATGGAAACCTGGCTGCTGTCTTGCATATTTTAACTCCTACTCTAATTAAACACACCTGAACCAGCTAATTAAAGTCTTACTAGGCATACTAGAAACTTCCAGACAGGTGCATTCAGGCAAGCTGGAACTAAAGTCTGCAGGACACCGGCCCTCTTGGACACCCCTGTAAGTTTTATGGAAAGTAGTTTAAGCTTCTTGATTGGTTTGTTTTACAGCGCTACAAGCACCTAGGAAGAACACAATCTTCCACTCCCGAATGAGGCAATAATTTTCCATAAACCACTGAAAAGAATGAAACTAATAAAGCTCCCACAATGAACACCGCTTTCGAATCCTGAAACTTCGAGCGAACCCATCAGCGGTGAGACGATTCTGCACAGATGAAGGGTTGCGTCGATAACATCAGGCGCTTTTCCAGGTACGTGATTGTCACCAGTGCTTTCTCCATATCTGCAAAACTGTATTTGGCTTGTCAGCTGCCTCGTTCTGAGATGTAAAGAGTTTCTTTTCACTTTGTTTCCATGGAGAGATTTTTTTTCTTCTTAAATAAAAAAAAGTTCTAGCCGTGTCACAGTTTGATGGATTCCCTTGTTATGGCTGTTTCCGGCCCCAGCTTTATGAGACAGTTAGCTCCTGCTACACACAACAGACGGCTCGGAGATGGGTGTCATTTGGAAACCGAGCACAACTGAGCCTTTTCCACATGCGCACACACTCTCATTCTTTCCAAATATCCTGCTGTCCTGTCCACAAGCTGGCTCTGTTTTATTAATTAAAAGCAAATTACTCCTTCAAATGACTTTTTCCTTCATTTTTTTTTCCCATAGGAGCGGATGATGAGGTGGTATTACATGGCCGGATCCCAATCAGAGAGAGAGGATCCAATCAATCACTCTGTTATCTGCGCTCTGCTCTTCTATTACTCGCGTGGTGGGCTACTAAGTCCTGGCTTTGAGTGCGCGAGTGGCAGTAGCTGCGCCTGTCATTCGGGTGCTGTAGATTAATGGGGAGCCTGTCGTGGTGTTTAATGTGTTTAATATGGGCCGCCGATGAGGCCGTTACACAAATGCCTCCGCCCGTCATTTACACCCTCTGAGTGATGGAGTCACCTGTGCCACACACTGAGCCAAACTGATATGCCAGATAGATTAAAAAAAGTAGACTATTCTGACTTCAATAATAGACACGGCCAGTTCTCTAATAGAGGGATTTATTTGTGAAGAAATAATTCTCTCATTAATTTACTTTAGTCATATACACACGTTATGTACAGTTTGTCTGAGCCGTGTGTTCATTTGAACAGCAGGTGGCTTGATGCAGCACAGAAGATTTTAAAAACTCAAAATGTTAGAACTGGTGAAATATAATTGAGAGTCATTTAGCAGACTGTTAAGTATTTAGCTTATCTATTAATTTGCCGTACATTTGCTCACATCTCTGTTAACAGGATGTTAATTAGAAAGGTTTTGCCCTGCTCTCACCCAAACACTCTTTTTTTTTTATATCTCAGTTATTTGATTATTCACATGAAGTTAATCTCACACTTGTCTAGTACAAATATGTAAACCTAGACCTGCACTGGTCTTATGTCGCACAGGTATATTTATGGGAATAGTGAAAATGATAATAGTTTTTTTGGGGGGGCAAAAAAATCATTAGAATAATAAGTAAAAACCATGTTTCATAAAGATAATTTGTCATTTTTATTCTGCAAGTATATCAAAACGTTTTATTATTAATATGCATTGCTAAGGCGGCGACACGGTGGCTCAGTGGCAAGCACTGTCACCTCGAGTCCCGGCTGGGCCAGTTGGCATTTCTGTGTAGAATTTGCATGTTCTCCCCGTGTTCGCATGGGATTCCTTCGGGTGCTCCGAAAACATATGCTGGAATAGTTGGCGGTTCATTACCCCTGATAAATAAGGTACTAAGCTGAAGGAAAATGAATGAATGAATGAATGAATGCATTGCTAAGACCTTAATTCGGATAATTTTATAGTCGATTCCTCAGTAATCCCCAGTTTCCAGATATTCTAATAGTATTTTACCAAATATTATAATTTCCTTGTTATCATCCTGGGTGGCGCAGTGGGTAGCACAATCGCCTCACAGCAAGAAGGTCGCTGGTTCAAGGCTCGGCTGGATCAGTTGGCATTTCTGTGTGGAGTTTGCATGTTCTCCCCGTGTTGGCGTGGGTTTCCTCCGGGTGCTCCGGTTTCCCCCACAAGTCCAAAGATAGGTGTAGGTAAATTGGGTAAGCTAAATTGTCCGTTGTGTGTGCGTGTGTGTGTGTGTGTGTGTGTGTGTGTGT